>JAJHZJ010000133.1:3141584-3389084 GCA_023548195.1 Bettongia penicillata ogilbyi
GTGTAGATTTCTGGGGTCGGGGGAAGAATGAGACTCAATGAGTAGAAATCGGAGCAGGGCTGTAGGTTTCAATTCAGAATAAGGACAATAAGCCAATGAAGCTGTTCCAAAGTGAGATGGAAGAGGCAGGAGAGGCAGCATGACATGGTAGATGGACAACCAGCTTTGGAGACCGAAGATCTTGGTGTAGAGTCTAGCTGGGATATATACTGGCTGTGTAAGTCACTTAATCTCTCAAGTTCCCAGGTAACCCTCTAAGACAATAAATTGCAGAGAAGGGGCTGATTTGCATTGGCAGAGGAAGTCTCTCACCTGGCATTCCCTACATTGAAGAGATCCCCTGTTAAGTTGAAAAAGAACAACGAAAATGGAAGAGGATGCTCAGTAAGGTAATGAGGTCTTGTCATTGAAGATATCCAAAAATATTGAGGGACTAGAGGCATGTTGGAGTGGTGGAGAGAGCGCCACCCTTGGGATCAGGAAGATGTGGGCTTAGGTTTCACCTCTTACACATACTATATTTTACTGCATAGTTTTTGCAATTTTATGTCAAATTTTGCCAAAAAGTAGGTGCCACCATTATGTGAAGCTTTTGAAAAAATTGTGCCAGTAGCCAGTATCATTTAAAAACCATTTATTACTCAACTGTCTTTGGAGCAAGATTAGGATGCACAGAATACTTGTGAGTATACATTAAAATTGAATATTGACAATGTGTGTGGACTGAGAATTCTAGGCTTTGAGGCTCACAATGCCCGAGATGCCATTGGTGAATACATTGCTGCTCTGTTTACCTGTTAAGTGGCTTAACGAACAGAATTATACCACGAGATGATTATATGATTAAAGGTTATAAAACAATTTTTGGATTGTGATAATTTTGTGGTAAAATACAATATTGCCTTCTCCCATGATATCCTCCTTCACCCCAGGGGCAGCTAGGTGGTGCAGTGGAGAGAGTACGAGTGCAGGAGTCAGGAGGACCTGAGTTCAAATCTCACATCAGACACTTGACACTCACTAGCTGTGTGACCTTGGGCAAGTCACTTAACCCCAGTTGTCTCATCCTGGGTCATCTCCAGTCATTCTGCTGAATATTTGGTCACTGGATTCAGATGGCTCTGGAGGAGAAGTGAGGCTGGTGACCTGCACAGCCCTCCCTCACTCAAAATAAAGTCAAGTGAAAGTCATGTCATCATTTCTCTGATGGCATGGTCTTCTTTGGCAACGAAGGACGAACACAATCCTCCCTCACCTGAGACTCATGTAAGAAGGTGGCTTCTTTCTCCTTGCCAAGGCAAACCCCTCTTCACGTACAGGTGATCCTATCCATACCCCTTCCTCTCTGGCAGATCGCCCTGCACTATCATCCCTGCTATTGCGCTTATTCAGTCTTGATCCTGTAGACACAGCATGCCAACACTGTCCATCTGAGCAAAGATACTGGAATGGTTTACCCTTTTCTTCTTCAGCTCACTTGACAGATGGAGAAAAACTGAGGCAAACAGGGTAAAATGACTTGCCCAAGGTCACACAACTAGTAAGAGTCTGGGGCCACATTTGAACTCAGTCCCAGTCCTCTTATCTGCTGTGTCACCTAGCTGCCCCTATCATTCCTATTTTCTCACTACTCTTCAATTGCTTTCTACTGGCTGCTTTTTTACAACCAATAAACATATTCACATCTACTCCATAATCAAAAGCTCATCCTCTTCTTTAGCCTATATCTCTTCTCCCTTTCGTAGCTAAACTGCTTAAGAGAGTTAGCCTTCCACTTCCTTTCTCCTTAGTTTCTTAACCCTTTGCAGTCTGGCTTCTGACCTCATCAGACTTACTCTCTCCAAAGTCACCAGTGATGTCTCAAGTGTCAAGTTTAAAATGGCCCTTTCTCAGCCCTCACCCTTCTGGACCTCTGGGAAGTCTGTGACACTGTTCATTACCCTCTTTACCCTGATACTCTCTCTACTCTAGAGGTTCCAAAAGTCTTGGTACATTAAGACATCGAGCCAAATTCAGATTTCAGGGACACATATATGTAAAAGAAGTTAAATCACCCACTTTTAATTTCATCAGAGGTGCTGTAGAGACTAGTCATGCTTAAGGTAGGAGTTAGAATAAAAATAGTAAAGGCTAACATTTATACATACGTGCCAGGCACTTTACAAATATCACCTCATCTGATCCTTACGACAACCCTAGGAAGTATCATTATTCTATTTATTATTAATATTATTTATTAATATATTAATAATATTATACTATTTATCATTAATTAATATGCTAGCAATAATACTAATTATTATCTTTATTTTATAGATGAGGAAACTGAGACAGAGATTAAGTGGCTTGCCCAGGGTCACACAACTAGTAAGTATTTGAGGCTGGATTTGAACTCAGGTCTTTCTGATTCTAGGCACAGTTGCTCCTCTGATGGACTAAATGAAGGTCTCTTCTAGTTCTAAGAGCTATGATTCTGTGCTTTATTGAAAAGGAGAAGCAGATAGTATTATTTTTCACTTAGTAGAGCAGAATTTGATTATGAAGGGTCAAGCTGGAATCAGGGGAAACTTTCCACTTTGGAAACTTTCCAGGGAATATCGAAAGGCTGTAGAATCACTGAACAGAATGTCAGAGATAGATGGACCTTAGGGGGCCTTTTTGGCCAAACTATCTTGTTTTACAGATGAGAAAACTGAGGGCCACAGATAGGAAGGACATGTCACACAGGTACGAAGTAGCACAGCCAGACTATGTTCTCAAAAATTTGTTGTTCAACTTCATTCTGAGAACAAAAAGACTCTGGCCTCCTTTAGTTCAGAAGAAAATCTAAACATTGAAAAATGTAAATGAGGTTTAAAAAAACCCCCAAAAATCCCAATAAAAGTTATTTTGAAAATATTTCTAAGGAACAGAGAAAGGAAAGAAAGGCATCAGGAGAAAGAGCTTGAACTGTTTGAACTAGGATGAGGTCACACTGGGGTCATCCCCTGGAAAACAGCATTTTAGAAGCATTTCAATGCCAACTGAAACCTGACTCCCCCCCTCCCCCCCCCCCCCCCCCCCCCCCCCGCCCTTTTTTTTGTCTTTGGTTGGACTGTTGATATCTTTGCTTAAGTATTTAAAGCTCATTCTTCTCCCTGGCTCATGAGGCCTCACACTGGGGTTATTTCCGGATTTTCTTTACCTCTCTGGTTTGGGTTACAGTCTCTTGTCTCTAACTTTCTCTGTGGCTTGGTCTGTCCTTTCAGCTAGCTGTACCTTCCCCTCTGCTTACTCACCATTTTTTAAGATTTTGCTCAATTTTTTTCCTCCCTAAGTACTGAATCCTCATACCTAAGTTCAATCATTTCATTTCCGGAATACTTAACCCCACCCACCTCTCAATCAAAAGGCCTGGGGCTGGAGAGCAGATGAGATTCAGCCGCAGGTTGTGTCATTTCAGTCCGTTCCATTGAGAGTTTTCTTGACAAAGATACTGGTCTGGTTTGCCATTTCCTTTCCCACCACTCTATTTGCTGCACCACCTACCAGTCCACTTATGGACAACTCTAATTTTTAGAAAGATTGAAACTAACCTCTGGTAAAGATGCTATCGTGGTTTGCAATTTCTTTCTCTGACTCATTTTACAAATGAGGAAACTGAGGCAAACAGGGTTAAGTGACTTGCCCAGGGTCACACAGCTAGTAAATGCCTAAGGCTGAATTTGAACTCAGGAGGATGAGTCTTCCAGACTCCAGTGGGTGTTCTGTGCACTATGCTGCCTTGAGGTTCTGCTTTAGGGAAAGTCAAAGAAAAGAATGAATCGAAGGGAACATAGTGTAGTAGACAGAGAGCTGGACCTAGCAAGGAAGGTTTTGTTCAAATTCTATCTCTCCCACTTTTTTTTAAGAATTTTTTTCCTCTCCTACTTTAAATGTATGAGTATATGACAATGGGCAGTTCTTAATTACTCTCAGCCTTAGGCAGCTTTCTAAGACTTGTTCATGAAGTCAAAGCTGGGTTGATATCTTTTATAGGATCAAAACTCCAAAGCTGGAAGAAACCTCAAAGTCCATTCAGCCAATGCCACTCATTTCACAGATGAGAAAAAATGAGGCCCAGGAAACTAGGAGGCATAACGGTTTAGAGTCCTGGATGTGGAGTCCTGAAGACCTGAGTTCAAATCCTGCCTCTGACACTTTCTAATTGTGTGATCCAGACGACTCCTTTAACTTCCCTTAGCCTTAGTTTCCTCTTCAGGAAAATGAGGATAATATCAGCCCCTACCTCACAGTGCTCTTTTGAGGATTAAATGTGCATTTACATATGCAAAATGCTTTGCAAAATATAAATACACTCGGTATTATTGTTATTTTATTATTGTTGCAAGTTACTTGTCCAAGGTCATACAGGTGGATAGCCTTGTACTTTGGCTCCTAAGTCAGTGCTCAACCCACCTCTGTCTCAGGGTGGGGAGAACTTTGTATAAACAAGGAAAAGAGGAAACAAAAGAGGAAGTGTAAGTGTAAAGAAAGGGCAAGGAAGGAAAAGTCCTATGAAAGGCTTTCTTCCAAAGCTTCAGAAGTCTCAGGTTCACTCACCTCAAGACCATCATGTAGAGAGGATTGTGGGAAACGCAGGCGATCAATGAGACAAAGGAGATGAGGAAGATGGTGGGGAGCAGGAAATGGGCACAGGGGATTGGGCAGGATCCCGTCTTTGCTGAAGAGGTGGCACCATGGATACAGGTGCAATTGAAATAGGTCTGGAGACATGGACAAAACACCAAGAGAGGAAAAACAAAGTTTATTAGTTTAGAAATCATCGTACTTGTGAATTGCATGTATCCGTCTTTTCATAATCAGTCATTCTCTGATGATCCCAGTACTGGACTCACCAAGAATTTTGGCCTTGAATTCACTTTACCTATTTTTAGTTTAACTCCACAAGTATGAAGTGTCCTATGTGGGGATACAAAGAAGTCAAAACAGTTTCTGCCCTCAGTGAGCTCAGTCTAACTGACAGACAATGTTCAGCTAAGGCCTTGATGATCTAAGTGTTTCTGTTAATCATCAGCTCTTTACTTAACTCTTTATGCTACAGAGACCTGGCTCCATTAGTGACAGGAGGAGTCTTAGGAGGTCAGGGGTACCTAAGACGTTGCTTTGAGGCAGTTCTTGTCAATTTGAGAGACTGAACACTATTTTGTTGTAGTTTGAGGACATGTGGGAATGTCTTAGCAGGGTGGCTGTGTTGTGCAGACAGAGGCTCCAGGGAAAAGCAGCATACTCATGAAAGGAAGGAAGGAAAAGCGGAAAGAAAGGAGGGAAGAAGGAAGAAAGGAAAGAAGGAGGGAAGAAAGGAAGGAGGGAGAGAAGGAGGGAGAGAGGGAAGGAGGGAGGAAAGGAAGAAGGAAAGGAGGGAAGGAGGAAAAGGAAGGAAGGAAGGAAAGAAGGAAGGAGGGAAGGAGAGAAGGAGGAAAAGAGGGAAAGAAGGAAGGAAGGAAGGAGGGAAGGAGGGGTAATTGAAGAGAGAGGGAGAAGGAAGGAAAGAAGAAAGGAAGGAAAGTATTAAGCACTTATTATATGCTGGACACTCTTCTGAGAGCTTTACAGTTATGATCTCATCTTTACAACAAATTTAAGAGGTAAAGTGATATTATTTATCCCCATTTTACAGTTAAGGAAACTAAGTCCAGGATCACACTAATTAAATTAGTCTGACACTAATGAGTGTCTGAATCCTGATTTGAATTCAAGTCTTCCAGACTCCAAGTCCAATGCTCTCTCTACTGCATTCTGTCCATCTAACTGTCTCATCCTAGCAGGAAAAGCATTGGATTTGCCCATCAATAGAACTGGTTTAAACTTTCATTCCTCCATTTGTAATTTAAATTTAGGAAAGCCATTTTATTTCTCTGGGTCTCAGTTTCTTCCATATCCAATCTCATAGCTATACTGGTACCAGAGGATAGAAAACCAGCTCCAGAGTCAGGAAGATCTGAATTCAAGTCTTGCTTCTGACAAAGACCTTTATTGAATCACTTAGTTTTTCAGGGCCCTGAGCTACTCTCTAAGAGAAGAAGTTGCAGAGAACCAGCCAATCTGACTTGATAGATGGAGTCAGAGACTTGATAGATGGATCTTCAGAAGTTCTGTTCACTAGGGAGTAGCTAAGTGGTATAATGGATAGACTACTAGCCCTGGAGTCAAGAGGACTTGAATTCAAATCCAACTTAAGACACTTACTAGCTGTGTGACTCTAGCCAAGTCACTTAACCACAATTGTCAGAGAGAGAGAGAGAGAAAGAGAGAGAGAGAGAGAGAGAGAGAGAGAGAGAGAGAGAGGGAGGGAGGGAGAGGTAAAGAGAGGGAGGGAGGGAGGGAGAGGGAGAGAGAGGGAGAGAGAGATGGAGGGAGGGAGGGAGAGAGAGAGAGAGAAAGAAGTTCCCTCTACTAATAAAAATCAATGATCCAGTCCCATCCTGGGTTGTTGTGAGAATTAAATGAAATATCTATGAAAAGTCTTTGCAGCTCTAAAGTCTGACAGAAACCTAAGGCATCATCATCATCATCATCTTCCTGGGATCCCTGCTATCCCTTACCACTTGTTTTGAATTCACGGAGCTGATGTTGAAGTCCATGCACCCAGCATGACAGGGGGAGATGTACTCTATCCCATTGGAGCCGCAGACAGGGTGGAAGATGGAATCAGAACATGAGCACTCCTTGCGACATTCCAGTGGTGCCCGACTTATAGCACTTGGTGTTCTGCCAATAAAACAGGAAATAAGGCATAAAACAGAGCAAAGAAAAACAAAGTACCCAGCAACTCATTCTCCATTGCCCCTACCCAAGAAAAAAAAAAAAAACCAAAACCAAAAACCCATCTTGCGTTTTGTGAGCTCTCAGCCTATCTAATATCCTTGTCTCTGCTTATCTTGGGTAGTTGCCATACTGGGTTCTCTCCAATGCAGAGAGGCAACATGGCATAGTAGGGAAAGACTTTGGATTTGAGATTGGGAAGATACAAATCCCCACATCAGGTATTTACCAGATAGGTAATCCTGGGCAAGTCAGTTAACCTCTCTGTACCTCAGCTTCCTCTTCTGTAAGAGGAGAGGGTTGGACCTGATAACCTCTTAGGTCCTTCCCCAGCTCTAAATCATAGATGGACAATGAACATACTACTTATTCTTTGTATTCTCCTTCCTTCTTGTTGGTACCTATACATTTATATCCCAGTGGCTTTCCCTATCCCTAGCTGAATAGCTCTGCATGATTGGAAAACTGTGGTCTGCAAACCTATGACACCCAAGGGTTCATGGGGGGAAGACAGAGTCTCAGATAACCGTGATCTTGATGGGAAGAATGGTAGCTTCAATATACAGCCCAAACCATAGGTAGGAGTTGTTTTCTCTATCTATCTATCTATCTATCTATCTATCTATCTATCTATCTATCTATCTATCTGTCTGTCTGTCTGTCTGTCTGTCTGTCTGTCTGTCTGTCTGTCTATCTGTCTTCTATCCATCTATGTATCTATGTTCTATCATCTATCAATTTATTTTTAAATGTTTATTTTGGACATGAGTATTTGTACATTTTACTTATTTTTACATGAGAAACTATGATTTCCTGTGGTAATGTATAGCATCACCATTAGCTAATTCATTGTTTTCTGTAGAAAGATAGGGTCGAGGTAAATGAGGATAGAGAAGTATGACAGCTTGACTGTTTAATTGACTACTCACCTGCTCTCCCATGGAAGTAGGAAGAACATACCAGTATTTTCCAAACTTTTTTCCATTTATGATGCCTCCACAAATTTGATGAAATGCTGGGACATAGTAGGGAGTATCTCCCTAATCCACTAACCTCTTAATTTACATGTATATATATGTGTGCAAAGCAGCCAGTCTCTGACCTTTCCTCACCACAGTTACAACTTCAATCCTAAACTCTCTTGATGAAAAAAGTTAGTGAAGGGAGCCCAAAGAAACCTAGGTTATTGGGATGCATACAAGCCATCTTTGTAACACACTAGTAGAGTCCAACAGTTTGGCTGGGAAAGAGCTTGGTTCACAGTGGGAAACAGTAGAATATTCTCGACAAATAACAAAGAATTCTGATTCCATTCATTTGACCTACCTTGTATTTCTTTTCAGGGACTGTGAGACAGTAAACTCTAGGGACTTCTCTGTAATGCTGCACTAAAGGGATCTGAGCACATGGTACACCCTTGAGGAATGCATGCCGAATCAAATACATGTTGAATTACGCAGTGTAATACAAGGGTGGAGGTGTGAAAGGGGCATAGTCCCAGGAATGATAGGATCTGGGTTCAAATCTCATCTCTGATGCTTGCTAACTGTGTAGGCTTGGGCAAATCACTTAACCTCTCTAAACCTCAGTTTCTTAATCTGTTAAATTACAAAGTGGATTTAGAAAGTGTAAGAGGAATTTATAGCTCTGTAACTATTACTCTAATCTTTGGTATGCTATATCAAATCAGAGACATCAAACTTAAGGTCTAAAGGCTGAAACTCCCTCCCTCCACACCCCACCCCACCCCACTCATCCCCCAAGACTTCCCAGTGAGCCAACCAGATTAAAATGAAATTTGTTGTCATTGTTCAGTTGTGTCCAACTCTTCATGACCCTATTTGGGGTTTTCTTGGCAGAGATACTAGAGTGGTTTGACATTTACTTTTCTAGCTCATTTTACAGATGAGGAAACTGAGACAAACAGGGTTAAGTGACTTGCCCAGGGTCACACAGCTAATAAGTGTCTGAGGTCAGATTTGAAGTCAGGAACATGAGTCTTCCTGACTTAAGGCCCAGTACTTTAGCCATTGTGTTACTGTGCTGCCCAAAAGGTAATTAGGAAATTTTAATAAAATAAATGAAAATACAATGAAATCTAGGTGTTAATTTGTGGTTTTCTAAGTCACCATGTAATCTATAGTAGTTCTTTTCTATGTAAGTTTGACAATACTGCATCGAATGGTTACCCCGGAAATATGATATTCAGGTTTCATGGAAATTTTCAACAGAATTTTCATGAAATTTCATGAAAATGGAGATATTTAATTCAATTCAACAAGCATGTATATACAGAGCACTGGAGAAGATAAAAGCATTAAATAAAATAGTGATATACTTTACTAGATTATGATCAACATATATAATAAAAATGCAAAATAATACATAAATATACAAGAAAGGTGAAGAAAAAAATAAACCCATACCACATGAGTTCAGATGGGCAGCAAGGTGGCACAGGAGATAGAGCACCAGAATTGGAATCAAAAAGATAGGAGTTCAAATCCAGGTTCAGACACTTACTAGCTGTGTGACCCTGGACAAGTCACTTAACCCCCTTTGCCTTGATTTCCTCATCTGTGAAATGAGCTGGAGAAAGAAATGGTCAAGCACTCCAGTATCTCTTCCAAGAAAACTCCAGATGGGGTCACGAAGAGTCGGACACAACCGAACAATAACAAATTTCAGTCACAAAGAGTCAGATATGACTGAGCAACAAATATGAGTCTTGATAATGGAAAGATCATGACAGTTTCAGGGAGGGAAAAATTAAGGAAGATTTCCTGAAGGTGGTCACATATAAACTAGGCTTCTAAAGGTAGTAAGGTAGAGTGGGAAAAAAAAAATGGTTCTGGAGTCAGAGGACCTGGATTCAAATTCTGCTTCTAAAACTAATTCTACATCCTTCAGCAAGTCGTTGAAGCTCCCTGGCCCTCGGGTTTCTCATCTATAAAATGAAGAGGTTGGGTTAGATGGTCTCTGAGATCCCTTCCTACTTTAAATCTGCAATCCTGAAACTGGTAAGAATTCAGCAAGTAGGAAGGAGAAGGGCTAGTCAAGAAGATACTCTTTGTGGCTCTGTATGGGGTTTTTTTTGACAGAGATATTGGAGTGGTTTGTTGTATCCTTCTTCAGCTCATTTTACAGACAAGAAAACTGAGGCAAATAAGGTTAAGTGACTTGCCCAGGGTCACACAGTTAGCAAGTGTCTGAAGCTGGATTTGGACTCAGGTCTTCTTAATTCCAGGCCCAACACTCTATCCACTGCCCTACCTAGCTGCCCCTGTCTGGCATATAGTAAATGCTTAATTAATTGCTTAAAAATTGCCAAATGACTGTGTCAGAGGGACAAGTCGATCCTGACAGACCTGGCTTCTCCTATCTGTTTTTACATTCAATCTGTTGTTACATCGGTTGAGGTATAGAAGGAAAATTCAGCCTCATATTGCTTTGGTTGAGGTATAGAAGGAAAATTCAGCTTCATATACATCTCTCAGGAAGAATCTTGAAAAACCCCATGATCCCAGAGACCACACTCTGAGAATCACTTGGAACATTAACTAAACCTAGAACATAACTAAATCATTTCTTGATAAATGTTTGCTGAATTGATCACTGCTTTTATTGAGCGTCTGACTGATGTCTTCTGGTCTGTCTCAAGCTGTTTGTCTCATTTTTTTCTGAAATACTCAAAGTTATTCTCATCAGACCAAATAAAGATTACTCTATGTTTGTCAGTACTTTCTAGGAATCTGTTAATTTGAGTCATTTTGTTCTTAAAACAGAACATGAACTGCTAATATTTCACTATGGCCGCCAGATTATTTTTAACCCTACTTCTGGTTCATTCCTTATCTTCCAGACCTAAGTTAGATGCTAAAGGAGAAAGAAATAGAAAACAGTAGATTAAGGAGTAGAGAAAAGAGTAAGGTGACACAATGGATGGAGTGCTGGGCCTGGAGTCAGGAAGACTCAGAGTGTCCTGGGTTCAAATATGACCTCTGACACTTGGTAATTGTGTGAGCAGGGCAAGCCACTTAACCCTGTTTGCCTCAGTTTTCTCATCTGTAAAATGGCAAAGGAAAAGGCAAACCACTCCAGCAGCTCTGCCAAGAAAACCCCAAATGGGGTCACAAAGAGTCGGGCATGACTGAAAACTACCAAACCACAACAATAAGAACAACAAAAATAAGGAAAATAAATTTACCACCTGTGTGTGACCTTGGGCAAATCACCTGACCTCGCTGGTTCTCAGTTTTCCCATCTATAAAATCAGGGGGTTGGACTGAATGACCTCTAAGATTCCTTCCAACTAAATCCAATAATAATAATAATAAAATAATAATCATGATTTACATTCTTGTAGCACTTTAAGGTTTGCAAAATATTTCCCTGAAAATAATGCTGGGAGGTAGCTAGGGAAACCATCATTGCCCCCATTTTACAGATGAGAAAAGAGACTCAGACTGGTTAAGTAACTTGCCCAAAGTCATGTGTCAAGGAAGTAGAAGGGCTGGAGCTGAAACCCAAGTCTTCTGTGCTCCACTACACTTTCCACTACACTGTACTGACAGAAGGAAAAGATCAATAGACAACTTGGGCCATAGAACCGGCTCTCTAGATGGCCCTTGGATTCCTGCTCTCCTTTTTCTCTGACTCCATGTTACCTTATTGAGTTAACCTCCTCAATGGTTGGTGTGGAGCAACCCATGAAGAACAGGGGAAGACAGAGTATCATGGAGATGGTGACGATGACCGTAGCCACGCGGGGGACGGTTTGAATGGAGAAAGCAAAACGTTTCATAAGGATGCCCCCGAACAGCATCCCCAATGCAGCTGCTGGCAGGTTCACAGCACCTGTGTGTGAGAAATGACAATAGTGACTTTTACATGAACATAGGAGAGGCAGGGTGGCCATGGTCAAGGGACCGAAATTAGAATCAAGAAGACCATTAGTTCCCATACCACTGAAATCATCAATCTAGTATACCTATGTTAAAGATGAAGAAACAGAGGGTCAGAGAAGCTAGTTGACATGCTTGTGCAGAGATACATAGCTAGTAAGTTTCTGAGGCAGAATTCAAACTCAGATTTTCCTGACTCCAGTTCTTGGGCACCATTCACTGTGCGTTGTTGTTATTTAGTCATTGAGGCACGTCTGACCCGCTGCATGCCAGACTCTATCCTCTACTATCTCTCAAAATCTGTCCAAGGTCATATTTGTTGTTTCCATGACACTATAGATCCACCTCATCCTCCACTATCCCTTTTTCCTTTTGCCTTCTACCTTTGCCAACATTAGGGGCTTTTCCCATGAGTCCTGTCCATGAGTAAGCTTCAGCTTCAGTATTTCACCCTAGCTTGTGTAAGAGGGATCTTAGACCTTAGTTTAAATTGGCCAGAGTCTCCCATTACATCCTGAACCATCTCCAGTTGTCCTGATGAATATCTGGCCACTTGACCCAGATGGCTCTGGAGGAGAAAGTGAGGCTGGTGACCTTGCACAGCCCTCCCTCCCTCAAGTCAAAGTCAAGTGCAAGTCGTGTCATCATCTCCCTGATGTCACCGTCCTCTTTGAGAACAAAGGACAAACACACCAATCTTAGCCTCAGAACATAAAGCAAAGGTGAAGAGAAGGTGAAGGTGAAACAACTAGGTCCCTTGCCCCAGTCATTTCAGAAACCTCCAAGTTAATATAGCTTTTTTTCAGCTGTCTATACCAAGACTTCTTAACCTTTACCCACTCACAACCCCTTTTCCATTTCAACAGCATTGCCTGGTGTTGCATGTCCTGAGGGCACGTGCAGTGGAAAGTACCCATGCTTTATGTTCAGAACCAAGGCTGCAGTGACACTTCCAGATGCAAAATGAAACACCTTGAATTCAACATGTGTTTGATTTTGAATTATTTCCAGACCTTTTTACTGATGCCAAATTTTTCAGGACCCCACATAGGGTAGCGACCTATGTTTTAGAAGCGCTGGTCTTTACAAGGGTTAAGTTATCATTATTCTATTTTTTTTAATGTTTGTGTTGTTGGCAGAGATTCAGTAAATTATGTCCTGTCAATTCCTTTGACTAGAAGTTCTCTGAGGCAGGAGTTTTTTCTTGTATCTCTCTGCTATCTTCCTACCACACTAAGCATAGATCAATGAATTCCAAGGGTAAAAGAGAGAGGGAGGCATGACCATTGTTTAATAATGCAAATCACTTGCATTAGAATCACATACTTTTTAAGTTGGAGGGGACCTTTGAATCCTAGGTTCAAATTCTGGCTCTTGCTACTTTGACCCTTAGGAACTAACTTATCTTAGGAACCTTAGGTACCCTTAGAATCTTAGATCCTTAGGAACTAAGTAATTTATCTGGACCTCAGTTCTCTCATTTGCAAAACTAAGCAGTTGAACTTGATAACTTCCAGGATTTCTTCCAGAGTTAAATCTAAGAGTCTACCTCCTTCCTTTTACAGATGAAGACACAGACATGTAGAGGTGAAGTAATTTTTCCAAATAGCTACCCAGTATCCAAGAGGAACCTAGAACCTGATCTTTTGACTCAGATGCATTTGTTTGGCTAGCTGGTTGGCTAGCCTGTTCTTAAGCTTTTAGAAGTGCTGATTTTGTGACAGTTTTGAGTCTCTGGAGAGGCGAGGAAAGTGAGCAGTTCTCTTACATAAAAGTGAAAGGTTTTGTACAAACAAAACTAATGCAGTTAAAATTAGAAGGGGAGCAGTAAAATGGGGGAGAGAATCTTTGCAGTCAGCTTCTCCGACAAAAATCTGATATCTAAGATATATAAGAAACTGATTCAAACATATGAGAGTAAATGTCATTCTCCACTAGATAAATGGTCAAAGGATATGAACTGGCAGTTTTTCAAAGAAAGAAATCCAAACTATCAACAACCTTATGGATACTGTTCCAAATCATTACTTCTCTTGACTTTCTTTAAGTCACAAGTAAAATCCCATTTTTTAGAGGAAGACTTTCCTAACCCTTCTTAATTCTAGAACCTTACCTCTGTTAATTTTTCCCTATTTGTCCCATATATAGCTTACTTTGTATATACTTTTTTGCATGTTGCTGCCCTCTTTAGATCATAAACCCTCTGAGTGTAGAGTCTGTCTCTGGTCCCTCTGCATCCCCAGTGCTTAGCATAGCAGCTGGCATGTTGTAGGAGTTTAATGAATGTTTATCGATTGATTGAATCCCTAGTAAGAAGAAAAATACAAACTAAGATCCCTCTGAGTTTCTATTTCACCTCCATCAGATGGCAAAAAATGGCAATTGGAGGGGTTGTAGGAAAATAGTAACATTAACATGTGACAGGCGAAGTAGTCTTCGGGAAAATATTGAAATTACACTAAGCTTTGTATGGCTTTCTTTTGACCCAGTGATGCCACTACCAGGCCTCTATATCCCCTGGAGAAGGAGCTACATTTACAAATATATTTAGAACAGTTCTTTTCACAGTGGCAAAGAATTAAAAATGACAAGGTGCTTGTCAATTGGGGAATAACCAAACAAACTATTGTTAGACAGATGTGATGGAATGTATTATGCTGGAAGAAATAATGAAAGGGATGGTTTCAGACACACCTGGGAAGACTACACTGAACTGATGCAGAGCAAAGTGAGTGGAACCTACAAAGCAATTTATACAATAATAACATTATAAAGAAAAAGAAAAGAAACACTGAATGACTTAAGAACTCTGATCAAGTCAATGACCAGCCACAATTTCAAAGGACTAATGTTCCATACACTAGCTCCTTACCCCCTGACAGAGGGAATGAACTCAAGGTGCAAAGTGAGACAAAACAATTTCAGATACAGCTAATGTAGACCTCTGTTTACTTGTTTACTACAAGAGGTTTTTTTTCTTTCTTTTAAATAGGGGTGGGAGTGAAGTCAGGCATGGAATGGGGAGCTAGGTTATTAACAAAAGGGAAAAAAATGTTAAGAGAAGATGGTCATTGAGGCATTTTTTAAAATGCATAATAAACAACAGAATAAAGGTTAACAGAAAACAGACAAGCAGGACGGTGTTAGAGGTAACATGCTGCATTGATTATGTGCCTAAAAAGGAACTCAAGCTAGTTATAAATCAGATTTGTGGCTTTGCGTATGGTCCTATTTTTCTGTTTTGCTTTGTATATGGAAGTGCTCACCACATTTAATGCTGGTTAAGTTAGAAATATTTTAAAAATCACAATAGAAATGTCAAAGTGGCATAAAAAGTGAGCAGTGTTTTGCCAGTTTTAAATTCTATTTCATTTTCCCCTGTAACTGTTCCAATGGTCACACCCCTCTTGAAGGCCATCTGAATTCCAATGTATGCACAGCCTCTCTGAGGGTCACGGGGTGGGGGAGGAAGCCTCCTTATAGCCTCCTCCCTGGCAGGAAAAGGAAACTTCTCAGACTGAAGACTTTTGACTAGAAAGGGTTGGGGTCCCAAAGTCTGTCTGGCCCAGGCCTTTCCTGATTGCCAACTAGGAAAGAGGTACTTATGATGCTTTCCTCTCATAAATTCCTCACCCTCATTTTTTTTCTCTAATGTGGCATTTCACATTTTTAATGTATTAACAGTCCCTTGCTCTGGAGCCCCTCCCTTAGACTCAAGGACCATTTCCTAATTCTTGGCTCCATACTTTTTGGAACTCACCGATGAGAAAGTTGGCATAGGCTGCAGTGGCGCCGTATTGTTTCTCCAGGAATTTGTTGAGGAAAGTAGAGAGGCCAGCGATGACTGAGGAGAAGCTGCACTGTGTCAGGACCACCAAGACAAACAGGGGGTTCATCAGAAGTCTCATGAAAATGCGGGGAAACCCTGAGAACAAACATACATTTATGGCAGGTCCTAATCTCTCAAATAAAGCATTTTTTGGCTTTTATTGAATTATCATTGTTGGTTTTGTTTTTTTAAATAGGACTATGAGGAGAGAGGCAGTGTGGTCTATTAGATGGCATTCTGGCCTCAAAGTCAGGAGAACCTGGGTATAAGTCTTGCCTTTGACACATTCAGGTTATGTGACCTTGGATATATTAACTCTCTGTCCCCAAGCAGCTTTGATCAATTTTGGTGAAGGGAATTCTCTCACCAGGAGTTCCTTGCATTGCAGGATTCTCAGGACTCATCCTGCCACTCTCCACCAATAAAACAAAACCTACAGAGAAAATTTTAGCCTCCTTATTCTGTCTTCCATAGAATATGCCATTACCTCTTTAAAATGGTAGACTTTCATTTTCAAGAAAGGAAAACTGAGGCACTGTGCAGTTCATTGACTCCGCCAAAATGAAAAAAAAAACAACTAGAAAAATTCCATTTCTTAACATGTTCAAAATTATACTAGATTGAAAAGAAGTCAGACTACAGAAAAATAGCATTGATAACTGACATAGAAACATGTTTCACGGAATGGAGCTGTCTGTCCTTCAGCTAGTAAGTGGATGGTGCTGCTCCTTGTAACAGCAGAATAAATAGGATGAGGTAGATGAATTGAGCTCATTTTGACAGGCCAGATGGATTTGAATTTCTATGCAGGTTTGGGCTTGAACCTTGGTCTCCTGGCTTCCCTACTGAAGAATTTTTCCTATAGAGTCAAAATAGCTTCCCGAAAAGAATCTTTTACCTGAGCTTCATGGACTCTACTGGCTTAGGAAGCTGGGGTACTATAGCAAGGGGGGTTTTCAGACCACCTGCCTTTACTCACTCCACCACAGCTTACATCAATAAGCTTTCAGGTCCCCCCTGCCGCCCCTATCCCCAAAGGAAGGAGCCCTTCTCCTGCCATTCCACATTCCACTACCCCTATGCCATTCCACCAAAAGCATTAGAAAATGAAACCAAAGAGCCCAAGATTTTTACGTTTAATGAAATCTGCCATGGAGCCTTTGACCTTGATTTCTTCCATTTTCCTCATCTCATTCACTGTAGCACTGGATATCTGATGAACAAAGAAAAAGTCTTTAAAAGTTGACCAACTCCCTGGGCTACTGACCTCCCCCAGAGAGCTGCCCACCCAGGATGGTAGGATGGCACTTTCCTAAGGTTTCCCTGCCCCCAAACATCATTTCTCCTGGCCACCCAGAATGCTCACCTTAAACAAACAGCAATTCTAACTTATGATTCACCTCATTTAACATTTATCATGGCAGTATTCTAAAGCTTCACTCTAGTTCTAAAAGGCACCAAGCTAATGAGTCAAAGGATGCCAATTTACATATCATTTCACAACAAATTTGCATGTAATTAATGCCCAAATCAGAGGTGTGCTCATAAATATTTAACAACCGGCTCTATGAAAAGCATGACACTAAAGTTTTTTTTTTAAGTTTAATTTGCAGTATTGACATTTTATCTATCACTTATGTCTAGACAATAAAAAAACACCCAATAAATTACACCCTTGATTTGTAGCCTTTGATAACTTCAGACATATAAATCCTTATAATGAACATTTAATAATCAGCTCTCCAGTCAGTGTGAGTCAACTCCATTATAATGCCAGGTTATACTCTCCCATTAGCTCATTTCTCTTCTGTCATGGCTTCACCTTTCCACAGGAAAAATCTCATGATCTTTTAGTTTCTGTGATACTATCTTCTAAATGTGCTGGTTTTGAATTCTCTTTTGTTTCCCTAAATCTTAGTCTTAGCGCTCAATCTTTCTCTGTCTCAGTTTCTCTTTGTCTCCCTCTGTCTATCTCTCTGTGTCTCTCTCTATTTCCCTCTGTCTCTGTCTCTCTCTCTCTGCCTCTAGCTGTCTCTCTGCCTTTCTGTCTCCCCCTCTGTTTCTGTCTCTCTCTCTCTCTTTCTCTGCCTCTGTCTCTCTTTTTCTCTCTCTCTCTCTCTGCCTCTGTCTCTCTTTCTCTCTCTATCTCTGTCACTCTCTTCCTCCCACCTCATTGGGACCCCTCCCTCTTGATGCTGGTTGGTGGCTTTCTCAAGCTCTGTCCTGGGCTTTCCCTCCACTCTCCCCTTGCCAATCTCATTGCTCACCTACGTGGCTTTAATTATCACCTGGGTTGCTGATTCTCAAGTCCATTCTTTAGCCCTTTCCTTTTACCCTTTCTCTAGTCTCCTACAGATGCATGAGACTCTGTCAAAAAATGGAGCTTATCACCTCCCATCCCCTCTAAAAAAGCCCTTTCCCATCTTGCTCACCTCCTCAGCCCTGTCTCAGGTTCATAACACTCTCATTCTTGTCCTTCTCTACCCTCAGTTATTAATTAATCCTGCCATTTCTTCCACTATATCCTCTGGATTCCTCCCTCATACCATGCTTCCAGTCACTATAAGGACCTCATTAGATCACAGCTGGATTCAATTTAATCCAATAAACATTTATAAAGTGCTTACCATGTGCTAGACGCTATGCCAAGACTGGATTAAGGCCTAGACTTTCAGCTCCCAATTTCCTTCAGTTCTAGTATAGACTATGAAATACTGACAAAAGAATCTATCCCAAATATCATTTTAATCCCATTGCCTCTTCTAAAGAACCTTAAAATGAGTTTAGACTCAGATGAAAACTCAAGGACTAATTCTTTCTTTCGAACCTCATCTCTAATTACTCCCCAAAATACTCCCTGTGACCATCTGCTATCTACTCCCCACACCCAATCTGCTAAGACTCATGCTCTCTTCTGATCCTAGAATGCCCTCCTCTTTCTCTACCAACTCAATGCCACCACTCTCTTCCAGGTCAAGGCCTGGCTCACCACGCTGAGGAGCCCTGACTAACCCTCCCAGGCTATTCTCATGCCCGGGGCCTGCTCTTCCTGCAATGTGTTATGATTTAAAGGATAATGAATGACATTCTGCCCCAAAGATAAAGCTCTCCATATGTCTCAATGCCTCAGTTTCTTCCTCTCTAAAGTGAAAGGACTGAACCAGATAGATGATCTTTGAGGCCACTTTCAGCTCTGGCTTTCCATGATCCTATGTCTTACTGCTCTTGCCTTTCTGGGAGTGAGGAAAATATTTGTAATTATCAATCCTTAACATTTTAGCCTAAATTAGTTTATAATGAGACTGGTTGGGATTTTTAAAGATGCTGTATAAAGTCCTGACCTACTCATTTTACAGAGAAAGAAACTGAGACCCAGAGAAAGGAGGTGATTTATCCAAGGTCAAATATGATAACTAGTGGCAGAGTAAGACTGAGAATTCAGCTCTTCTGGCTCTGTCTAGTGTTTTTCTGTATTACTCTACAATACAATGACCTCTCCTAACTCTAGATAATGATAACTAGTGATAGTTAACATTTATATGATGCCTATTATCTCATTTTATCCTCATGACAACCCTGGGTGGTAGGTGCTATTATTATCTTCATTTTACAGGTTAGGAGAGTAAGTCAAACAGAGGTTAAATGACTTGCTCAGGGTCACACAGCTAGTAAATACTTGAGGCTAGATTTGAACTCAAGTCTGACTAGCACTTTATACACTGGGCCACCTAGCTGTCCCTAACTAGTCAAATAACTAACTTCTCACTTAGCAGGGCTCTAGGGATGGGAACTGGGACAGGTATGTTCTGATGGAGAGACCGATATTGAAAAAAAGAAAGGAGACCTGATGCTGGGGAGGGAAAGGGGTAGAGGTGACACATTTAAACTATTTCATGGTCTGGGATGGGACTCATGTTTTTACTATACATTGCCCTACATTTGTTCATTCATTACTTTTTGTGTTCTCTAGTTTTGGGTGTCCATATCTTATTTACCCAACTAGACCAAAACTTATGCTTCCTTCATATTTGCCATAATGAACGCCCAGTAGCGTTCAATAAATGCTGACTCTTGAGTGAAATTCTTTCATTCCCTACCTTCTTAACTTTCCTTCTTGTAGATGGTTTTACCCCCTTTTCCTCTTTCTTTACCTTTCCACCCTCCATACTTCTTGCCCTTTGAATCCCTGCTCTTTTCCCTCCAGAGCAATTGGTCCCATTTCCCTACTCCTTCATCCCTGGGTTCCTCAGGTCCCTGATGGGTCATCGTAGATAATTTCAACCTGAAAATTCCTTACTGGGAAGATGGGAAGGTGTGTGTGTGCGCGCGCGTGTGCGTGTGTGTTTGAAAAACAGAACAGAGGTTCAATTTCTGACAGCTTCATATATCATAAAGCCATGTATAGCCCAACTTTAGCCAGGCCAATACCACTGAGGGTGGGTGCTATGCTGCAGTTTGGAGCTGGCCAAACTATAAACCAGGTAATTGGCAGAAGTCACCAGTTCCCATTAAGGGAAAAGGAGAAGAGGAGGTTTGTCTAAAGAGAGTGGGACCACTGAAGTAGGTAAGATGGCGACCAGTTCTAAGTTCTCTTGTTAGTTTCTTCCATCATTCCCCACCAATCTCTTGGACAGATAGTCACAGCCTCTGACAGTCCTACCTGCTCTCCTCTGTGCATGTTTCTTGGGAAGAAAAAAAATGGGAAAGATATGATGACCAAGCAGCCTGAGGAGATGAGCAGGCCTAGCCACCAGGCTCCAATCCAGCGTGGATCTCGAGGGCTCAGGTTCACAGCAGCTGGAGAGAACAATGGTGATGATGATGTTTATAATAGTGATGAACATATATATAGTGCTTTAAGGTTTGTAAAGTGCTTTACAAGTGGTAACTAATTCAGTCCCCACAACAACCCTGTAAGGTAGGTGCTGTTTCTATCCTCATTTTACAGATAAGGAAACTGAGGTTATATAACTTGCCCAGAGTCACCCACCTAGGAGGTATCTGAGGTAGGATTCAAACTCAGGTCATTTTGACTCAAAGTACTGTACTCTTTCCACTGTGCCACCTAAGACCCTCATGTTTCCTACCTTATTAGCAAAGAAACCCTCTCTTCCAAGGGCTCCCAAATCTCCTCAGGTTAGTCTTTTGGATCCATGAAAGAGAGAAAAGTAACCCTGATTCCTAGATTTGTATTTTAACTAGACAAATGAGGTTGTGGGAGAAATAGTAAAGTACAGTGGAAAAAACATGAAGTCTGGGATTGGGAGATTTGAGTTCAAATCCTCCTTTTGGTACTTACTACATCACTCAAGGTTGAAGTGAGTGATCCCTTATTTTCCCGAGACTCCATTTCCCTCAGTAGTAAAATGAGGAGCTTGGAATAGATGCCTTTCAGGTCCT
The DNA here is from genome assembly GCA_023548195.1 of Bettongia penicillata ogilbyi. Lineage (NCBI taxonomy): Eukaryota > Metazoa > Chordata > Mammalia > Diprotodontia > Potoroidae > Bettongia > Bettongia penicillata. The sequence goes on from JAJHZJ010000133.1 coordinate 3,162,522, forward strand.
GGCCAGGGAAATCTATTATCCCAATGTTCCACTGTCTCTACTCTGGGAACAGATCATCAGAGATCTAGACCTGGATTAGACCTTAGAGGTCATCTACCTCAACCTCTTCATTTTATAGACGAGGAAACCAAGATCCAAAACAGTTAAAGGATTTGCCCCTGGCCACAGGGTAATAATATTAAGCAGAAGCTTCTTTGAATTAAGATCTTGAGATCTCTGAGTTCAAATCTACTTTTCTTTCCATTGAATCATACTCTTTCTCAATGGATTTTCAGAAACAAGAAAACAAGACTTTATTAAATACCTACTATGTGCCAGGCACTGTATTAAAGCCCTTTTTTCATATATTATTTTCATTTGATCCTTACAACGTCCCTGGGAGGTGGGTGCTATTGATATTTTCATTTTGCTACTGAGGAAACTGACATTAAGTGGCTTGCATAGGGTCACTATTACTATCTGAAGCTGCTTTTGAACTCATGTTCAGTCATGAACCTGAGGCTCAGTGCTCTACCCCACTGCGCCATGTAGCGGCCTGGAGCATTGTACAGAAGCAATGTGTATGGGACATAAATCTGTCTCCTTTTCCTGAGTAGGGACCCTGAATTCTTTTCACATCCACTTCCTGATGCCAGGGAAGGTGGTACTTCATAAGTCAACTAAATAACTCCATTTTCCTTCACTTTTCTCCTCCAAAGAAGGAGAATTTGCACTGTGCTTTAGCAGCAACAAGGGTGACTGAACCTGAGGTCTCCTTCATGGCTACTTTCAGCAGCCTCAGACTCCAGCTACCCAAATCCTGCCTGCTTATTGTGAATAAGTCAGGTAGAGTCACCTGAGAGAGTGGAGGGAAGGGAGGAAGAAAGGAGAGAGAAAGAGAAGGAGGAGGAAAGGGAGGAAGAGAGAGAGAAAAAGATGGAAGGAGGGAGAGAAGGAAGAAAGGACAGAGAGGGAAGGAAAGAAGGAGGGATGGAGGGAAGGAGAGAAGGAGGCAGGGAGGGAGAGAGGGAAAGAAAGAGGGAGGGAAAGAAGGACAGAAGGGAGGGTCTCAGAAATCCTCTCCATCAGCTGAGCTACAGGGAGCCTGAGTTCTGATTTCTCTGCTTTCTACAGAGATCAATTCCTTTTCTTGTCAAGCCCCAAAGAGAAATGAGCTTGGGGGCTTTCTGACTAAATGAGGGAAGCACCAGTTAATTGAAGTGGTTGTATGGATTGGATACTTATCCTCTTCTAAGTCCCAGGAGGGGATTGACTTCTCTCTGTCCAGTAAATTCTGTAATAACTAGGCAAATCAGCCTTAGGATTGACAGCCCCCTTGGGGGGAGAAAATCCATCAGCTCCTAGCAACCTCCATCTAGACTTTGTGGCTGTCCTGTCTGCATTGATGTGTTCTGTTTCAGGGTAAACTCTCTGAGAGCAGGGGGAGTTCCGCTTTCTCTGGCTAGTACCACATCATGAACAGTTACTAGCTTACATTCAGATCGAGATTTATGGTTCACAAAGGGCATTATATACATTATCTCATGGCAACTAGCTGGCTCAGTGGATAGAGCATTGGACCTGGAGTCAAGAAGATCTCAGCTCAAATCTGACCCCCAGACACTGTGTAACCCTGGGCACATCACTTGACTCTGTCTGCGTCAGTTTCCTCAACAGTAAAGCGGGGGTAATAATAGCATCTACCTTCCAAGGTTGTTGTGAGGATTAAATGAGTACTTTGTAAACCTTTTTTTAATGTTATTCAGTTGTTTCAGCCACGTCTGACTCCTTGTGACCCCTTGTGGAATTGTCTTGGCAAAGATACTGGAGTGGTTTTGCATCTGTTCTTCCAACTCATTCTACGGATGAAAAAACTGAGACAAACAGGGTTAAGTGACTTGCCCAGGGTCAGACAGCTAGTAAGTATCTGAGACTGGATTTGAGCTCAAGAAGATGAATCTTCCTGATTCCAAGACCAATGCTCTATATATGTGCCAAATATCTGCCCCTTGTAAACCTTATAGTGCTACATAAATGTTGCTTCTTATGTGAGTCTCACACCACTGAGGTAGGTGGTGTAGGTTTTTATCTTACCAATTTTATAGCTGAGGTTGCAGGGCTGTGAAGCACTTAATGCATCCTACTTTAGGAAGGAAGTGTGAAAGGTTTGGGATTGGAATTACCTAGGTAATCACCACAGGCTCCAACCTGAGAGGTAGCTCAGGGTTGTGGAGGGAGAGTTAGACTTGGAGAAAGCAAAAAAGAAAAAGGTTCAAGCATCACATCGCAACCCTGAGAGCTCAAAACAGGAAGATCCAAGTTTGCATCCCACTTCAGGTACCCCCTGACTGTGTGATCCTAGTCCACTTAACCTTTCCCAGGTTCAGTTTTCTCATCTGTAAAGTGGGGGCAATAATATCACCTACATCCAAGGATTGCTGTAAAGATCACATAACATGATTTGTGCATGGTTATTTGAAATCTTAAAGGGCTACCTAAATATTTACTAGTACTATTGCTATAGCTCATGTCGTTTAGAGTTTGGAGATGTGACTATGGTCGATGTGTAGTAAATCCTTCACAGATAATGGGTGTTCTCCATACTCACCTGTGTTGACTCTTCCATAATCGACAAAAATCTGTAACACAACTGACCCCAGCAGGTACCCAAAAGCTGGTCCAAACACAGCAATGGCAAATAAAATTGCTAGAGAAAAGAAAGGAAAGTGTTAAGTCAACAGCTTCACAGAAGGATCCAATTGGAGGAGCAGAACAGGGTAGGAAGAATTTGACCTTTCCATCCAAAGGGAAGTAATTAATCAACAGTAACAAAAATAAGAAATCATTCCTAATCCCAAAGGGGCTTCATCAAAGTCAGCCCCTTCCCTCAAGCAGGACTCCTTGAGCAACATTCTCAGCTGGGCATCACTGGCTTCTGGTGGAAGGGTGGGCATTGCTACCCATGAATCTATGTGGGGATAGTGCTGATTATCATGGAACCTTGGCCTTTGTTGAGTTAAAATTTATCTCCTGAAAATTTCTGCCATCTGTGACCAAGCAGAACAAATCTAACCCTTAATTCAAATCAACTGGGTGAAAAACATTTGTTTTTGTTATAAAATTAAAATTTGCAAAAAACCCAATTTTTCTTCACAAAAAATCTTTTCTTCCATCCTCCATTTATCCCTTCATTTTTCTTTGGCTATGGAGACTAGGCCACCCAAGTAATTGATCATTACTTAACTGGAAGAAGTTGCCAGCAGAAGGTGTAGGATTTCTGTGTGTCATTCCTTACTAGCTTCTATACCACACAGACAGATGTACTGCCCACACTCAGATCTATGGTATACTTTACGTTCTTCTCCTGGCCACCCATGATGCCACTGTCATTGAATCCCAAGAGTGGTCCATTTCCCCTTGCTTCAAACAGTCCCATACCTAAAACCAGACAAGTGGTTTTTAAAGGTCTATAGAATAGCACTGGGCCTGAGTCAGGAAAGACTCATTTTTCTGAGTTCAAATCTGGCCTCAGAAACTTACTATCTATGTGACCTTGGCCAAGGCATTTAACCCTGTTTGCCTCAGTTTCCTCATCTGTAGAATGATCTGGAGAAGGACATGGCAAATCACTCCAGTATCTTTGCCAAGAAAACCCCAAATAAGGTTGTCAGACAAGACTGACAAATGACTGAGCAATAATATTAATTATTAACACAGAATGGGAAAAGTCCATCTTTTTATATAGTGATTTCAGTTTTACAAATAGGTTTCTCATAACAGTTCTGTGAAGTAGGTAGTGCTAGTATTATTGCCCTTATTTTAAGGATGAGGAAACTGAGGCTTTAATAAGTTTATTGACCTCCAGTATCTCTATTACCAATATCAAAAACAAAATTTTCTGCTTGGTTTTTAAAACCCTTCATAACTTTATTTTTCAAGTCTTCTTATGCCTTACAACCCCCCATAATGATTTAAGGACACCGGTCTCCTTAATGTTCCTTGAACATGGCACACCATCTCCTATCTCCAGGCATTTTGCTGGCCATCCTCATGCCTAGAACGCTCTCCTTATCTCTTCCTCTTGGCTTCTTTTACCAGTCTCAGCTAAGAACTCTGCCTTCTCTAAATCCCTCTTAATGCTAATTCTTTCTCTCTATTGATTATCTCCAATTTCTCCTGTATATATCTTATTTATACATAATTGTTGGAATATCATCTCAGACTGGAAGCTCCTCGAGGTTGGGGATTATCTTTTGCCTTTCTTTGTCTCCAGGACTTAGCCTGGAACACAGTAGGTACTTAATAAATGCTTCTTGACTTGAATGACTTGACTCAAGTGACTTGTCCCAGAAATTGTCTCATTTAAAATCAGAATTTGGTTCTTCCAACTCTAAGTCTGGTGCTCTATCTGCTACTCCACACTGCCTCCTAGTGGAGGGCTGCTGCTGTTGTGTGGTTAGACTTGTCCAGTCTCAAGCACTAGGGACCAGGGAGCATGTCTTCAGCACCTCTCACACAATGCGTTGTACAAAATAGGCTTTTAATAAATGCTGGAGTGGTTTAAAATAGATCATTAGTTTCTAAGCCAACTAATCATTCAATGAACAGGTGTTTATTAAGAACCTGTTCTGTGCCAGACACTGAGGCACTGGGGAAACAGGTGCAAAGACTGAAGGGATTCCTACTTACAAGATACTTACATTCTAATGGGCGAGACAAGTACATACAAAACATGTGTAGAATAAACATAAAGTTAATAAATTCATGAATTTGTATATTTACACACACAAAGTAAAGAGTAGGTAGTTTTGGAGGGGGATCAGGAAAGACTTCATGCACAAGATGGCCCTTGGACTGAATCTTAAAGGAAAAGAGACTCCATGAGACAAAGATAAGGAGAGAGCATAGTAAAGGGATAGCTAGAGTAAAGTTAGGAAGATAAGAGATGGAATGCTGCAATGGAAAGGAGAGAAGGACAATTTAGCTTCAGACTTTGAAAGCATTAAGTCATTAGGACTGGGCTCCCACAATCTGTTGTTCTTCAAATGAGAAAGGGAAAATAATTTAAAAAGAAGTTTTCCCTAAAGCTGTTTATTCTTGTCTGTTCCTTCCCTTGGATGGGGGCACCATGGTTTCTCAGAGAGTAAAATAGAGGACAAGGTCTAACTCGCCCAGGGATTGGCTGCCAGCATGATGCTGATCCCCATGTCCAATTCCCATTGTATAAATGCAATCATTCTGATGTAATAAGGGTAGCTTATGCCAGGGAGAGCAGTCATTGTGACATTTTTAAGAGGCCAAGCAAGGAGTATGTCGATGGGAAATGGAAACCACAAGGATCCCAGTGTGCACAGCCCTGGTGGCAATAGAATAAATCCATGTGTGTATAATTCAGTGATGACAGAGATCTGGTTAGCAGCTGCCCTCCTCAATACTGTAGAATTAGGTGAACTCCTGGGAAAAATGATGAGAGTGGGGAGATGATGGGGGGCACAGAAAAGAAGGAAGGAGAAAGACATCAAGGAAGGCCATTTGGTATTTCAGCTAAATATCAGCTATCTGGTAACATGAGAGTTTCTTTTTGGTTGTTTTTAGTAGACCTGTGATTTCACTGCTACAGGAAACTGCTGGTGAGAAACTCCCTCCATCAGTTAAGTTTTAATCTTGGGATGTGGTTGGAGCACCAAGAGGTTAAGTGACTAATCCAGGGTTTTGCATTCAGTTTGTGTCACAATAGAACTTGAACCCATATCTTACTTGAAGGCCAGCTCTATTCTCTATGCCTTTCTATCTTTCTAACATCGGGGTCATTAAAGCTGTAATGGAACTTGCAGGGAAAAGACAGGGATTTCCATAAAGCTGGACTAGTCTAGGACTGAAATAAGTCACAAAATAGCCTCAAGACCCTGTCACTGAGGAGTCTCAACTGTGTTTTCTAACTCATAGCCTCCACACCATGGAAAATTGTCAACTTTACAAACATGATGCTAAAAGGAACTTCTAAGGAGGTCCTTAGTTTTATTTTCCTGCCTCTAGGTAAGCACAGATCACATGGTTTTTAGACCCTTACAGTAAGTTAGAATAGATTTTAGAGATAATTTAGTACAACTCACTTGGGGAAACTGAGGCTGAGTGGGTAAGTAGTTTGCCTACGTATTTACTAAACTACTGTGGCAATGGAGCACTCCTTTTGGCAAATTATGCAGGATTTCTCATTGTCAGGTGCCCAGATGTCAGATAAACTAGCATACCTAGCAAATGCCTCATTAAAAGACAAACTGTGAAGACAATTAAGGGTTTAGTGGGACAACAATTTTGAACATCTTTAAGTTCTGAGGTCCTTCCTATTCTCTTTACAGATACTACTTACAAATGTATAAAGGTGAGTTATTTGGTTCAGCGAAATCATCCACGTAGGAGATACCAAAAGGTTGAATGGGAACTGTCCCAATGCCAGCCAATAGTTGAGCCACCACCATCATGCCCCACATGCTACTGGTCTCCTTCTTGGGATCCCGCAAAGCATTCTGACATTTATTTGGAATAAGGTCTAGCTTATTCCTATGACAGATCTCCTGGGATTGGCTGATGTTTCCTGCAATGAGAACACATTAAACCATCATAATCATCACCACTAATCCCCAAAGTCTGTAGTTCCACCCAGTCCCTCCTCAGAAGTCAACTCTAGGAGCAATAGATAGATTGGCAAACTATTAATCCTTGAGGAAGAGAAATTCTAATGACTGTCATCTTTCCTTTGGTCAAAACAAAGGCAATACTCATTCATACCATTGATAAATCATGTTGTATGTTTTCAAAGTCAATATGGGATTATGTTTTGCTTGACTGAGTATATTTGTTTCAATGATTTGCTTTTTCTTTGTGAAGAGAAGATACTGGGATGGGAGAGAGACAAAATAAAGGCTTGTGAATTGAAAAAATAATTTTTTAAAGTGTCATATACAAGCTTCTCTGATAAAGGCCTAATTTTTTCAAATATATAGGGAATTGAACCAAATTTATAAAAATAAATAGCATTCTCCACTGGATAAATGGACAAAGGATACGAATAGGTATTTTTCAGAAGAAGAAATCAAAATTATCAATAGTCACATTAGAAAATGCTCTAAATCACTACTGATTCGAAAAATACAGATTAAAATAAGTCTGAGATACCACTTCACACTTTTCAGATTAGCTAACATAATAGAAAGGGAAAGTGACAAATGCTAGCAGGGTTGTGGGAAAATTAGGACACTAATGTACTGTTGGTGGAGTTGTGAACTAGCCAGAAAATTCTGGAGAACAACTTAGAACTCTGCCCAAATGGCTATAAAACTGTGCATACCCTTTGACCCAGCAATACCATCACTAGATCTGTATCGCAAAAAGATTTTTTTAAATAAAGGAAAAGGACCTATTGGTACAAAAACATTTACAGCAGCTCATTTTGTGGTGGCAAAGAATCTGAAATAAAGGAGATGCTCATCATCTGGGGCATGGCTAAACGAGATATAGTATATGATTGTCTTGGAATGCTATTGTGTTATAAGGAATGATAAGCAGGATCATTTCCTGGGAAAGGACTTATATGAACTGGTGTCAAGTGAAGTGAGCAGAACACTGCACATTGTAATAGTAATATTATATGATGATTAACTGTGAAAGATTTTGTTATTCTTGTTAAGACAATGATCTAAGACCATTCCCAAGGACCCACGATAAAAAATACTAGCCGCCTCCACAGAGAGAGCTGATGAATTGCGAATGTAGATTGAAGCATACCGACTTTATTATTGCTCTTTTTTGTTTGTGTATTCTTTTACAACATGACTAGTATGGAAATATGTTTTGCTTGCCTATATATATATAATATAAACATATATTATATATATATATACACATAAAATCAAAATCAAATTGCTTGCCTTTTCAAGGACTGGGAATGGGTGGGAGGGAGGGAGAGAATTTGGAAACTCAAGCATTTTCTTTAAAATGATTATTTTAAAAAAATTTACATATAATTGAGAAATATCTAATGAAATAAATTAAAGTAATTTTAAAAGCTGTCCTATATTAGTCAGGTTTGAGATCTCCAGGAACATAAATCAAGTTATGTAACTACAGGGTTTAGCATAATGTAGAGACCCCACAGATAGACTGACTCATACCAGAAGGATAGTAGCAAACATGTGCACTGCCGTTTCACTGCTGGGTCCTCATCTTTGTCTGGCCCAAGAAACTGAAGCTACTTATAAAACAGCATTGGGCTGTTCAGATATAGTCTGACTGCCAGATGGCCCACAGGTCTTAGGACTTGGGGGTTATATGCTGTGAAAGACAAAGGGGGCTGGAACCTCTCATAGGTTCCAATCAAATACAAGCTAAACACTTAAGAAACAAACAGAAGAGAGCCGAAGGAAGTTCAGAAGAAGACAAAGTAGGATAATGTTGGTGCTAAATTTATTGTACACTTAAAAAACCAAGTTGTATGTAACAGTGATTCATGGTTTCATATACAATACTCTTTTTGTCTTATTCTTTTTATGTGAAAATGTTCATGTTTATCACGTTAATAATTAAAAAACTAAATACCCTCAAGGACTTTCCCCCCAAAATGCTCTAATCATGCGTAGGTAAAATGAGGCTAAATAGAAGAATTGGTAGGGAATGAGCCCTTATATAGCACCTACTATGTGGCAGGCATTCTACTAAATTCTTTTTACAAATATTATCTCATTTGATCCTAATATCAACCTTTGGAAGTGTTGTTAATCAGCTGTTTTAAGTAGTGTCTGACTCTTTGTAATCCCCATTTCGGATTTTCTTGACAAAAATACTAAACTGGTTTGCCATTTCCTTCTCCAGCTCATTTCACAGATGAGGAAACTGAGGCAAACAGGGTTAAGTGACCTGCCCAAGATCACACAGTTAGTAAGTATCTGAGCCCAGATTTGAACTCAGGGAGATGTCTTCCTTATTCCAGGACTGGCTATCTACCCACTGTGCCACTTAGCTTCCTGCTGTAATTTTGCTCATTTTACAACTGAGGAAACTGAAGCAGAGGTCAAGTGTCTTGCCCAAGGTCACACAACTAGTAAATGTCTGAGGCTGGATTTGAACTCAGGTCCCCCTGCCTGCAGGCCTGGTACTCAATCTACTATGCCACCAGCTCCCATATCCATAGAATGCTTTTAGAATGAGCAACAGTCAGTTGCTCTCTGCATAAGCCCTCTTTTCTTCTTCTGGGTGAAAGGCTTGATCAGGTCACCCTCACAAGGCCTGACAGGTACCACAGACTATAGAGCATACCTAAGTTCAGGTTCCCAGTCTTACTGACTGAGAGAGCTTCTCAAGGGCAGGTGTTCTTTCACAGATTTGCCTTTATACCCCCTAGTAGTTAGGAGAATGGTGCCTGTCGATTGATTAACTCCAGTCAAAGGAGGCACTGGATGAACCTGTGAGGTTTGCACTATTTCCATTCTGGGACAGTAGAAAGAATTCAAGAGTTGTAATGAGATGACCTAAATCTGAGTCCTGCCTCTTCTACTAATACCTTCAAGTCACGTTACATTTCTGGACTTCAATTTCTTCATCTGCAAAATGAGGGTGTTGGCCTCGAAGGTCCTTTCCAGCTCTAAATCTACAATCAGACCATTCGGCTTTTCCACCCGGGGCTTGTCAGTGTCGGGGAATACTGGAGAAGTCAAGAGTGAGCCTGGGGAGAAGGTGACGTCTCAACCCACGCAGGAAAGAGACTAGAACCTCTGGCCCTGGTATCAGGGAGGTCATGTGTGCATGTGCGTGTACACACACATCTATTGTATATATTATATATACATATAAATATACGTGTTTAAGTATATACATGGGTATACGTATACACATGTTTTATATATGACTAAATTATATAACATGTATGCCTGCACATGCACATGTATACAAATATACGTATATTATATATATTATTCTAGATATAGACATGCATATATTTATTTTAGATATATATCACATATTTCAGATATGTATATATAATATATAGTATGTAATTGTTTGTAAATGTACATGTACACACACGTCTATATTATATATAATATAGGTGGTATATACACATAGTTTATGTACGTATATTATATGTCTATACATACGTACACATATGCATGCATACATGCACATTTTATGCATGTCTATACAATGTTATATAATATGCATAACATCTATACACATATTTTATATATGTATTATAATATTACATAATATATTGTGTGTCCTTGACTAGGACCACCATTGGCACAAAAATACATGTAGAGTACTTTGAAATTTAAAAATTACTTTCTTCATAGAGCTCTGGGAGACCAGTTTTCATAGGTGAGGAAACTGCATCCCAAAGAAATGACTTGCCCAGGGTCCCACAAAGCTGGGACTCAAATTTGGGTTCTTTATATTCAGGGTCAGAACAAAAGATTGCTGTTCTCCCCTCATATCTCCTAAGAGAAAAGGTTAGTCTTAAGTACAGGCAAGCTTGCTGGCATTTCTTTTCCCTAGTTCCATCAGACTAACCATCACAGGAGAAAGCAAACTTGAGTAACCAAAACACAGGAAGGGGGGGGCGGAGCCAAGATGGCGGAGTAGAAGGACACACATTTATGAGCTCCGAAACCAAAGCCCATAGAATTAATGTAAAAAGAGACCCCCATAACTTCTGGACCACTGAAAAGTGTACAGAAACGGAGTGGAAGAGATTTCCGTGCCAGAGAGCCCTGGAGAGCCGTCCCCAGGGTCCATCGCGCCCCGGAAAGCGGACACCACCCCAGCGCTGCCCTGGCCGCGACTCCAGAGAAGCTGACCCGAGCAGGCTTCAGGGACGGAAGCTCTGGCAGCCGGGAAAGTCCCTCCGCCCACAGAAGCTACAGGTCAGTGAGAGAGGCTGGGCTGGAGGAGTGTCTCCGTGACTCGGGCCCCCTTGGGAGGAAGCGGCAGCGGCAGAGATAGGGGCAGGAAGTGGCGGAGGCAGAGGCGTGGGCGGTGGCTGAAGCAGCAGTGGCAGCAGGCAGGATCTTCATTACTGAAAGTCTCTACATAAGCGACCTGAGGGAGCTGAGCCTGGGAGATGGCCCTGCCCCACCCCGATCTATTATTGAAGTCCTCTGCATAAAGCCCCTGAGGGAACTGAGCCTGGGAGGCAGCCCCCCCACCCGCTCCATTCCTGAAGGTCTCTGCATAAAGCCCCTGAGGGAGCTGAGCCTGGGAGGAGGCCCTGCCCCCACCCCAGCACCAGAACTAAAGTTCACATTGATTAGAGGCCGGTGGCGGGGAAAGTCCATTTGAACCTCAGACCCTAAGCACTAGCTGGGCGGATCTAGGCGGAGGTGGACAGGAATCTCAGAAGTCAAGTAACTGGCTGGGAAAATGCCTAGAAAAGGGAAGAAAAATAAGACTATAGAGAGTTTTTTCGAACAAATGCAAATGATCCCAACTTCCGGATCTGACGAGGAAATATTCTCGCCATCAGGGAAAGACGTGGAGGGCGGGGCCTCAGTACCCCAGGCACCCCAGGGGGATGTCAGGTGGGCTCAGGCCTTGGAAGAGCTCAAAAAGGATTTTGAAAATCAAGTTAGACAGGTGGAGGAAAAACTGGGAAGAGAAATGAGAGAGATACAAGAAAAGTATGAAAAACGGGTCAATACCTTGGTAAAGGAGACCCAAAAAAAATGCTGAGGAAATTAACACCTTGAAAAATAGGCTCACTCAATTGGCAAAAGAGGTTCAAAAAGCCAATGAGGAGAAGAATGCTTTCAAAAGCAGAATGAGCCAAATGGAAAAAGAGGCTCAAAAGCTCACTGAAGATAATAGTTCTCTCAAAATTAGAATGGAACAGATGGAGTCTAATGACTTTACAAGAAACCAAGAAATCACCAAACAAAACCAAAAGAATGAAAAAATGGAAGAGAATGTGAAATATCTCATGGGAAAAACAACTGACCTGGAAAATAGATCCAGGAGAGACAATTTAAAAATTATGGGACTACCTGAAAGTCATGATCAAAAAAAGAGCCTACACATCATCTTCCATGAAATTATTGAGGAAAATTGCCCTGACATTCTAGAACCAGAGGGCAAAATAAGTATTGAAAGAATCCATCGATCACCACCTGAAAGAGATCCAAAAAGAGAAACTCCCAGGAACATTGTGGCCAAATTCCAGAACTCCCAGCTCAAGGAAAAAAATCTTGCAAGCAGCTAGAAACAAACAATTCCAGTACTGTGGAAATACAATCAGGATAACTCAAGATCTAGCAGCCTCTACATTAAGGGATCGAAGGGCGTGGAATAGGATATTCCAGAAGTCAAAGGAACTAGGACTCAAACCAAGAATCACCTACCTAGCAAAACTGAGTATAATACTTCAGGGGAAAATATGGTCTTTCAATGAAACAGAGGACTTTCAAGCATTCTTGATGAAAAGACCAGAACTGAAAAGAAAATTTGACTTTCAAACACAAGAATGAGAAGAAGCATGAAAAAGTAAACAGCAAAGAGAAGTCTTAAGGGACTTACCAGAAGTGAACTGTTTACATTCCTACATGGAAAGACAATATTTGTAACTCTTAAAACTTTTCAGTATCTGGATAGTTGGTGGGACCACACACACACATGTACGTGCATGCATGCACACACACATACACACATGCACACACATACAGAGACAGAGAGCACAGATTGAACTGAATAGGAGGGGACCATATCTTAAAAGAAATTAAGGTAAATAGTGAGAGAGAAATGTAGTGGGAGGAAAGAGGGTGAAATGGAAGGGGGTAACTATATACCAGTTAAGAGGCAAGTAGGAGACTTTTTTAGTGGAGGGAAAAAGAGGAGAGCTGAGAAAAAACAAAAACAAAAACAAAAAGTTTACCCTCATCACATTTGACTAAAGGAAGGAATAAAATGCACACTCATTTTGGTATGAAAGCCTATCTTACAGTATAAGAAAGTGGGGGAGAAGGAGATAATGCAAGGGGGGGATGATGGAAGGGAGGGCAAAGGGAGGAGGGAGCAATTTGAAGTCAACACTTGGGGAGGGACAGGATCAAAAGACAGAAGAGAAACAATGAGGGGCAGGTTAGGAGGGATGGTAATTCAGTTAGTCTTACACAACACGACTATCAGGGAAGTCATTTGCAAAATTACACAGATATGGCCTATATTGAATTGCCTGCCTTCCCAAAGGGAATGGGTGGGGAGGGAGGGATGGGGAGAATTTGGAACTCAAAGTTTTAGGAACAACTGTTTAGTATTGTTGTTGCAACTAGGAAAGAAGACATACAGTTAATGAGGAATAGAAAGTCATCTGGCCCTACAGGAGAAAAGAGAAGATGGAGACAAGAGAAGGGAGGGATGACAGAAGAGAGGGCAGATTGGAGATAGGGAAAATTAGATTGCTTGGGGTATTGGGGTGGGGGGAAGGGAGAAAAGGGGAGAAAATTTGGAACCCAAAATTTTGTGAAAATGAATGTAAAAAGTTAAATAAATAAATAAATTTAAAAAAAAAACACAAAAAAACAAAACACAGAAAGGCACCAAGCATCTGCATCTTTCAGGGAGTGACCTTAAGGTATGTATGTCCATAAGACCTTACAGGGCCCTTGGATTGTTAGCCCTGGAAGGAGCCTTAAACCTCATCTCAGACAACCCCCTCACCTAACAGATGAAGAAATTGATGATGAATCCTAATAAATTTCAGTTGGGGAACCTTTTGTACGTAGTATTCTACAGTAACTGTGTACTCCAGAGGCTCATTCTGATAGCTGATAGGAGTCTGGCCTGAATGAAGACAGCTGCATCAGTCCCGCTGTTTTTAATTTGATCCCATCTTAACCAGCATTGTTGACGGTATTCCTTTGGGTTGTGGTCTTTTAAGGAGTTTTTGTTTCCATTTCCTTCCCTTTTAAAAAACTGTTTTTCTTCATTACAATGGAAACAGTTGACATACCATTCCTTGTTTCATAAGGCAGCCCATGAAAATCTAATTCAATTCTGTTCAATTTAATTCACATTCATTAGGTCTCCCAAAGGAGGAAGAAAGCATGATAAAATGGAAAGGGTAAAGAATTTAGAGGCAGAGGTTTGAAGTTTAAATCCCAGCTCATCCACTTGTTGAAAGGTCCTAATGTGACTTTGGGTACATTATTTCATTCCTCTTAGTTTTGTCATCTGCAAAATGGGAAGGATGGACTAGCCAGTCTTCTTCCATTTTCTAAATCATAGGATCCTAAGAAACTATGAGTGTTCTGGAATCTCTTTAGTATAGATTAAACAGTTTCTATGGTCAAAGGACCGTGCTAGCTACCGTAGAGGATAAAACACTGACCCTGCCTTGAAATGTCCTTACACTGTAACCAGAAAAAGAAGGTGTAAATGCAAATAATGATAACCCATACTAAAGGGCCATAGTCAGTCAGCCAGCAGGCATTTATTAAGCATCAGGCACTGGGCTAAGTTCTAGGGATACAAAGAGAGGCAAAAGACAGTCCCTATCCTTGAGGAACTCCCAATCCAATGAGAGAGATAACATACAACAACTCTGTACAAACAAGTTATAAACAGGATAAATTGGAAATGGTTGTTTATCCTTTGTTTTCAAATAGGACCAGCAACATTATGAGGTGATGTCTTGACTTGTATGTGAATTGGATTTAAATTAGGCAGTTACACAAAGTTTAGGCAGTCATTGAAGTCTCTTGCAGTCATTGAAGTCCAGTGGCAAGACAGAAGTCAAGAGAACAATGTCTCGGGATGGTCTATGACCCTGGAGACTTCCATGCCTGACCCAGCTCTAAGCACTCCACAGTGCCTTCTTCAGTCACTTTCACAGGGTTAGAGCAAATTGTTCTCATGCACCCAGAAATAATCAACAAAGGGAAGACACCAGAATTAAGAGGGATTGGAGAAGGCTTGCTGAAGAAGGTAGCATTTTGTCTGGGACTTGAAGAAAGCCAGGGAAGCCAGGAGATAGACGTGAACAAGAGAACTTCAGGTATGAAGGAAAGCAGGCCTGAAGCAGACAGGGAGAGCTTTTTTGCAAGAATCTCAAGGAGGTCAGTGTCTGTGAATGGAAGAGCATGTGGGGAGAATGGAGGGGGTAAGAGAGAGAGAGCCAGCCTCAGAGCCCAAATGACATGGGTTCAAGTCCTAAGTCATGGTCATACTGGGTGTGGGACCCTGGACAAAGCACCGAACCTAACGATGGGCTGGGAAGCTAAGATGATGACAAGTAGTTGACCTGCATTGGCAGAGAGAGATTCTTCAACCTGATAGTTCTTTATACCAACACTGATCCAGGCATAATCCCTACAAAGAAGAATAGTAGGTACATATGATAGGTGGAAAATCAAAATCCTCCCAAAGACCAGAGAAGGGGCAGATCACTTTTGACTAGGAGTATCAGAGAAAGGTTAAGTGACTTACCCAGGGTCACACAGCTAGTAAGTGTCTGAGGCTAGATTTGAACTCAAGAAGATGAATCTTCCTGAATCCAGATCTGGCACTCTCTGTACTGCGCTACCTAGCAACAGGAGCCCAAGGTTGCAACAAATCACTAGCAGACCCAATCATCTTCAAGCTCTCTGTGAAGGCGTCCATTTTATTTTATTTTTCATCTTGCTGGTATCAGTCTATACTCTTTACTATTGGAATGGAAACAGATGAGAGCAAAATACATGAGGAATTCCAAATGATACTGGAAGAGGATCTGGCTGATCTTGAAGGAGCCCATTTTAAAAGAAAAGGGGCAAAGCCTTCTAAGTATGTGCCAAGCTTTGTAAACCATCAGGTATCCATTTGCCAAAAAATACAGCTCAGCTGACAACTGACAAAGTGAGGTAGGTGCCTGTTATACTTGCTTCATGCCTGTTTGTCATTTAATTTCATCTTTAGGAGGAATGGATGAATTGACGCCAAATTTGATAAAACTGTGAAAAGACAACAGGTTACATCATAGTGTTCACTATTAGTTCAGTCTGCCATCTTGGAACAAAATGGCTGCCAATATACTAGGGCCATAGCTTTTGTAATTTAACAGATTTCAATGAAATTTGCAAGGTAGGATTGTAAAGAAATGTCAGGGCACCAAATGGGGTCTACAATTCACTGAAGGGACTCAATGTTCAGGGAAATGCTGGCAAAAATAAATAGTGGCTAAGATTTTGTGGTGGTTGGTTTATGGTAGTGTTCGTATCTTTATAAAAAGGAGTAAAAACAATGTGCTCTTATTAAGTCTAAGCCATTGGACTTGCATGGTCTGGAAAAGTTGTCCAGACTTTCCACACCTACTCCACTCTTACCAGCAATGTCTTCTCTGGCTTTGGTTTAGGGTAAGATTTTGAAAGTGGACTTCCCCCATCAGTGGAATCTAGCTTGTTCACCTGACTTTGATCTGCAATTAGCAGATTCCTGCCAAACTCCTAAGGCTCTACGCACTTCTCTCCTCTCTTTCTTTTCCTTTTCTCATCCCTTCTCCCCTATCCTCTGTACTCCCCACCTCCCTTTTCCTCCCCTCTTTTCTTCTCTCCTGTCTTCTCCTTTCATCTCCTCTCCCCTACCATCCCTTCCTCCTGACTTCCTCTCCCCATTCTGATCCTCTCCCCACCCTCCTCTTTTCTCTGCCATCCTCTTTCCTCCCCACTTCTCTTACCCTCCCCTTTTTTTTCTTCTTCTCTTCTTTCCCCTTCCCTCATCTCTCCTTCTCTTCTCTTTTTTTCTATCTCTACCCACTCCTCTCCTTATCCCCACCTCTCTTCTTCTCTTCCTTTACATCACACATCAGATCAAACACACGATATGTGTGTGTATATATATATATATATAGATATAGATATAGATATAGGTATAGGTATCCTCTCTGTTCCATACACATAGGTAGTGTCTACACTATGGTTTGATTTTTTAACCAAATTTGATTTTTAACCAAATCTATGGTTTGATTTTTTAAATCATTGGCAAGGAAGTTTAAAAAGAAAAGACACCTGTAGACATATACACTTGCCTAGTGAGAAGAAGTCTGCACTAATACTATGATTTAGAACCTAGTTATTAATCCCAGCCCACCTGGTATAAGTTCAAGTACTAAACAAGTTGGTATCTTTTCTTTGGCCCAGTGAAATGGGAATCCATACATATATGCATACATGAATAAATATTTAAAAATTAAAATAAAGATACCATCTGGCAATTAGGTGGCACTAATGGCTAAGATTAATGGACTTGTAATCAGGAAGACCTAAATTTGAATCTTGCCTCACCCATCCACTAGCTGTATGGCCCTGAGCAAATCATTTAAATCTTTTAGACAAAGTTTTCTCATCTGTTAAATGGAGAGATAATAATGGCCCCCCAATTCACATGGCTGTTACTTAAAACATTAGGTAAATATGAGTTATTATTATTCAAAAAAGGTTATGAAAATTGAGGTAATAAAAATATATACGATCTATTGTGTGCATGTATAATATGCAAGATGTAGGTGTTATAAAAGGGCAGCTAGGTGATCCAGTGGATAGACTGCTGGGCCTGGAGTCAAGGAAGATTCATCATTTTCCTGAGTTCAATCAGACCTCAGACACTTACTACCTGCATGAACCTGGGCAAGTCACTTAACCTGTTTGCCTCAGTTTCTTCATCTGTAAAATGAGCTGGAAAAGGAAATGACAAACCTCTTCAGCATCTTTGCCAAGAAGACCCCAAATGGGCTCATGAAGAAGTTGGACACAACTAAAAAATGACTGAACCACAAAGACAAAAGCATTATAAAGGAAGCTTTTGTAGAACAATGGTACACCTCCTTCACTCCCAATTGCTAGCTCTCCCTCCTCACCAATTACTTTATATTTACTCTACACATATTTTAAACGTACTTATCTGCGTTAAAATTTTTTTCCTAACAGAACGTAAACTCCTTTAGGGGAAGAATTTTTTGGTCTATGTCTTTGCATCCTTAGGTTTTGAACATTAATCAATGCTTATTGAGTGCATAGATGGATGAAAAAATGAATGAATGAGCGTATGAAACAAACACTTGAAGTAGGGAATCAGGAAACCAGAATTCTAAAGTCTGCCTCTGCCATCCATGGATTGTTGACCTTGGGCAAATCACGTAACCTTCCAGCACCTTAAATCACTTCATCTATAAAATAAGAGACTTGTACCTGATGACATATAAGGTCCCACCCTGTTCTGTGAAAGGGGTGGAAGGCAGGGTCGAAAGAGAGCGTCATAATATTTAGTTTTTTATGAGGTCTGGTGCATGGGGTTAGATTTCACTGACTCTTGTTGTTCTACTAAATTCACATTTATTAGGACACTGTTGCTGACTTGCAGTTGCAAATTTAATTTTGTGGGACATTTTGTGGTTATGAAAATCCATAAAAATGCTGACCAGGTTATTAAGACTTTACGCTGGCTTGTAGCCATGGGGCGAGAGTCCATGCGTGAGGGAGCAGTGCCACAGAAATCCTCCTGTGACTGCATCAAATAGTCAGGGCTGGGTAGGGTCCAGGGAAACAAAAGCCCAGAGACCACTTACATTCTATAGCATCCAGAGACATTCAGGGAGAAATCTCCCTCTTGGAGGTTTTTGGGTGGTTTGTTTCTTTTTTTTTTTGGTCCAAATTGTTTTGGAACCAGAAAAAAAAATATATCCAAATCTTCTGGTTTCTTTTTTTTAAATCTGCTTTGCACTCTGGATTCATTTACAAAATCCCCCAAAATGACTTTCATGTCAAACTTAATTTACAAAACACAAACCAGTCTTCAAATCAGTCAAACCCATCCCAGTCTCAGGGCTGACATGGGGTGAAGGAGAGTTCCAGCTAAGGGGACACAGAAGCTTGAGCTCTTCTAACCTATGGGACTTCACTTGCTCCCCAGTAAACAACCTTCTTGTATCAGAAGTAGTTTGAGAATCAAAGCCAAAAGAACAGGACAAGACCATGGGTGTGACATACCAACAGGAAATGAGTAGGACTCACTGATCCCTTTCTTAAGGAGGGATCTTTGTTTTGTCCTTAGCTCAAATACCCAGTGAACAATTGAAGAATGTCAGGAGACAGCTTGGTATCAAGAAGAGAGTTCCTGGTTTCGAGTGGGATGACCTAGGTTCAAATCTAGACTTTGTTAACTTCCCCCCTTGACTTTGGGAAAGATACTTCACTGGATTTCTTCATCTGGGAGATGAGACCAATTCTGAATCTATGATCCTAGGATCTCAAGGTAGCTTTCATCTTGAAATCCTAGGATCTTACATAAAGACCTTTACATATCTTCTCCCTCTATCTCTCTCCTCTCCCCTTTTTATTCTTACTGTGACGATGTCTTAGATCTGACATCGGTTACCTCAGTTAGTTTCTTGTAACAACAAAAAATTATAATAACAATAGCTTCCTCATTTGTCTTCCTGAGTCAATCCTTCTCTCTTTTGTCAGAATACTCTTTCCAAGACATGGTTCTTAATGGGTGACTCCATCATCTAAAAACCTGTAGCTCCTAGCTGATAAATGATCAAAGGATATGAAGAGGCAGTTTTCAGATGAAGAAATCAAAGCTATCTATAGGCATATGAAGAAATACTCTAAATCACTTTTGATTAGAGAAATGCAAATTAAGACAACCCTGAGGTACCACCTCACACCTATCAGATTGGCTAATATGACAAAAAGGGGAAATGACAAATGTTGGAGAGGACATGGGAAAATTGGGATGTTGATACATTGCTGGTGGACTTGTGAATGGATTCAACTATTCTGGAGAGCAATTTGGAACTATGCCGAAAAGGCAACCAAACCATGCATATCTTTCAATCCAGCAATACCACTACTAGATCTGTGTCCCAAAGAGATCATTAAAAAGGGAAAACAATCTACATGCACAAAAATATTAGAAATTGGGGGAATGGCCATCAGTTGGGGAATGGTTGAACAAAGTGTGATATAAAAATGTAATGGAATACTATTGTGCAATAAGAAATGATGAACAGGCAGATTTTAGCAAAACCTGGAAAGACTTGTACAATTGATGCAAAGTGAAGTGAGCAGAACCAAGAAAACATTGTACACAGTAGCAGCAACATTGTATGATGATCAGCTATGTATATTTTTCTCAGCTCTTCTCAGCAACACAATGATCAAAGGTACAAAGACTTCACAAAGGAAAATACTATTCATGTGTCCAAATAAAGAACTGATGGACTCAATGCAGATCAAAGCATATTTTTTCACTTACTTTATTATTTCTCATGTTTTATTTTTCCTTTTTATCTGTTTCTTCTTTCACAACTGTGACTAATATGAAATATTTTTTATGTGATAGCACCTGTGTAAACTATATCAAACTGCCTACCATTTTTAGAAGAGGTCAGCGGGGAGGGAGAGAAAAAAAATTAGGACTCAAAATCTTGTAAAAATAAATGCCAAACATTTCCTTGTAAAAGAAAAACCCAAACAAATAAATAAATGATGAATAAATAGATAAAAATCTGCAGTGGCTCCCCAGTGCCTATTGAATAAAATGCAGGATCTTTGGCTTATCACTCAAGGCACTCCACAATCTGGTTCCAACAGAGGATCGCTGGATCATAAGACCTAGCATCTCCAACATCCTTATTTACAGATGAAGAAATAACAGCCTGAACATGACTTCTGCATGGGCAGCTAGGTGGCACAGCAGATAGAGTACTAGGTCGGAGTTAAGAAGACCTGAGTTCAAAGCTGGCCTCAGATACTTACCACCTATATGACCCTGGGAAAGTCATTTGTCTCAGTTTCCTCCTCCATAAAATGATCTGGAGAAGGAAATGACAAACCACTCCAGTTTCTTTGCCAAAAAAACTCCAAAAGTGCTCACAAAGAGTCATACATAACTGAAAAATGATTTTTAAATTGTCTGGTCAAAAGATACTTGGGTATGTAGTGTCAGAGGTGGGATCCTCTTCAGTCTTCTATTAAATTGCTTCCCTTCATCTATACTATGCTCAGACCTCAGTGCTATTACTTGCAATTAATTCTCCAAGATCTTCTCATTCATGCCTCAAACACTTCTCTGCCCCAAATACACACCTATTAAAAATCTTTCTCTTCCTTCAAGAAGAAACTGTTAAAAGTAATGTCTTTCCTTACTTTTCTCATACCATTCTGTTTGACCTCTCCTATGCAATTCATCACCATCATCACTTTAAGATTGGCAAAGCGCTTTTCAAGTACTATCTCATTTGATCCTTACAACTATAGAAGGTGTGTTATCATTGTCCTTATTTACAGATGAGAAAACTGATGCAGGAGTTAAGTGACTTGCGAAAGGTCGTCCAGCTACAATCATGTTGTAATTTAAAAATCGCTTTATACACACATGCACACACACACACATATGTATGTATATTTCATTCTATATAGTAAACTCCTTAAGGGCAGGAGCCTGTTTCCTATTTCATATCCTTAGCCATTAAATATATGATACCCTTAATAAATGGTGGTTGATATAAATTAAATTATATTTCACATTAAAAAGTTGTGAATTGAGGTCCATCCTCTGGGCATTCTAGCTTTACTAATAGTCATCTATGTTTAAAAAAAAGACAAAAAAAACCAAGCTCTGGGACCATCTAATTATTTAAGTTTTCACTGTTCCTTATCCTCTCATTGGGGATTCCCTCATGAAATGAATTATTTGGCGTACATAGGGCCCTGGGGAAAAAAATTGAAGCACAGTATGATTGTACAGGTAGTTCAAAAGCTTGTAGTATTGTTGATATCAGACTGGATTGGTGTCAGGGAGAAGGGGGTTTAAATCCCATTTCTGATATATACTAGCTCCATGACAATGGGGGTGAGTCATACTTAATGTCTCAGTTACCCCCAAGCAACTTTCTTGATGTCTCACTGATTGAGGGAGTTTCCATGCTGGGCATACCTTACATTATTAAATCATAGTCCCAGGTTACAAATTAAATACCCCAGTCCATAACAGTCCATTTAGCTAACATAGGTGGGGTGTTTAGTGGGGGTGGGGAAGGCAGGGGTGGAAAGTGACAGTTGCCCCTCAAGGCAATTTGGATCTGGTTTCTCCTCTGTGTAGCAATAACTTTCCTCACATTTACTAGGATCCCTTTGGGCTGGTACAGTACTGTGATGTTTCTCAGGGAGAGTCTAAACTGGAGAGAGAAAACCCAGCTAGTTAGCACATGGCACACCATTGCAACTGACTTGATGGATAACAGTACCTGGATCTTTCAGCAAGGAACACAGGCCACTGCCTTCTCTGAACTTGCTGGAATACCCAGAAACACATTTCCCTCTCCATTCATTGAAGACTGATTGGAAATGGTCTTCCCACAAACTCAGCTGCTTTGTAGAACAACCATTGGAGTTCCTGGCTTTCCCTAGCTCCCAAAATGCTACATGGGTCCCCTTCGACTGACATTTCCAAGAAAACTTGTGTACATATTGGAGAAGGTTTGGGGGAGGGATGAGAGGCCGTCGTCTGAACATGGGAATCTGTTTGTCATCTTCACCAGAAGGGGACTTCTGGAGAGCTCTGGGCTCATCAGAGTACATTCTTTCTCTGCCTAACACCAATTAGGCTCTGGGTTAGGCCCAATTTTCACAAAACTGTGAAACGCTAACATGAAACAGGCCAGGACCTTTCCCCTGTTTCAGCTCCCCCAGCCCCACGCCTAGCTGAGAGTGAGTCAGTGCTGATTCACTGTGAATCCTAACATGTGGAATTTCAGATAAAATCTCTAGGACCCTTTTGTTGTTTTGGGACATATATGGTGGTGAGTCTGGAAAGAATATCTACATAGAATGGGAACAAGAAAGGGTTTCTGGTCGTAGTGGGCCCCTGTCAGCTTACACAGAGTCTCCCTAAGGTCAATAAGTTACTAACCAGCCTCCCACATCTTTCTCTGAATCACTGACAAAATAACAGCCTGAAGGGCTACATGGAACAAGGGAGGAGGGTCTAGAGCAGAGAGAATATAAGTGAAGGAAAAAGAGAGGTGTGCATAGGATGCAAAGAAATGAGCCTTCCTTTCCTCAGGGAGAGATGTTGGGTGAGAGAAAGCACAGGGTGAGGAACAACGCTCCTGTTCAGCAATCAGCTGGTGTAGGGAACTCCTGGTATGGAAACTCCATCCACTGATGTAGCTAGGTTACTCGTCTGCAATGATTTGCCTGTGGCCATGTCAAGAAGTCTTGAACCCAAATCTTCCTGAGGTTTATCAATATTATCTCCAGTCCTAAATTTCTGGTTACCATACATCTCATGCCATGATGTAGGGAATACCAAATGTTGTGGCAGCTAGGTAGTACAGTGGGTAGAGCGGCAGGTCTGCAGGTAAGAAGACCTGAGTTCGAATCCAAGCTCAGATACCGTGTGACCCTAAACAAGTCACTTCACCACTGCCTGCAGACAAACAAGTCACTTCAACACTGTCTTGTTTCCTCATCTGTAAAACAGGGATAATGATAGCAACTATATCCCCACTTGTGAGGATGAAATGAGATAATAACTGTAATGTGCTTAGCACATCACCAGGCACGAAGTAAGTGTTATGTAAATGTTAGCTATTATTAATAGGGCAGAAAAATCACATGATGCTGGGCATGAAATGAATTCTTCAATATGTTATAGGAGTCAGACAGTTAATTATGCTATGTTCGGCATTCAAAGTCCTTCATAACTTCGCCTCTCAAATCTTTCCAATCTCCTCATCCCTTTACCCTCTGACATATCCTTTTCAGTCCAGTGACACTGGTGTCCAGGCTGTTCAATGAATAAGACACTCTATCCCTTGGCTCCAGGTGTCTTCTCTGGATGTCTCCCATGCCTGAAATTCTCTTCCTCCTACACTCTGACTACACTCCTCTCTGGTTTCTTTTAAGTTCCCAGTAAAATCCTACCTTCCCCTGGAAACCTCCCCCACCTCCTCTTAATTCCATTGCCTTCCTTCTATTAATTATTTCCCATTTATCTTGCACATAGCTTTCTTTGTTTTCATGTCATCTCCACCATTAGTTTGTAAACTCATCAAGGGCAGGGACTGTTTTTTGCCTCTTTTTGTATCCCCAGTGCTTAGCACAATGCCTGGCACATAGTAGGTCCTTCATAAATGCTTATTGACTAACCAATTTTGCACACGTGCTGCCACCGTCTTGGTGTTCTCTCATACTTACCTCTACTTCCTAGGGTATGGAAAGATCCACCATACATATTGGCATCCCACAAACTCTTGCCCTGTGGTTACTGTTCCCTGGGATTATATCATTCTCAAGGTTTAACCAAGAGGAGAACTTAAAAGTAGGGAGACAGAGAGAGAGAGAAAAGAGAGAAGTAGCTGCATGGCAACTTCCCAATTTCCAAGTCCCAAAATGTAACCACCGTGCAACAAGGAAGATATGGAAAAGATATTATCACTTTCTGCTGTGATCTCTCCTATAATGGTAAAAATGCCAAGCCTTGGATGCATCGTCAACACTCTTGGGAGTCTATTTTAAAATGTTTTTGTTCTCCAATATCCATTTCCTAATCCTCCTAAATTTTCCTTCTCAAAAGATCTTCCTGTAAATACCAGTAACACCCACCAGTAAACCTAGTGTGGGCAACTCCTAAGTTACACACAGGTTGTTTTCCAAATGTTTTCTTGTAGTGCAACTGGTCTTTTGGAACTCGGCAACTGTTTTCCCATAACACCACTGTAATGAGTGGGAGCCCCCATGCAAAAGCCAATTTTACCAAAATGCCCTCATGATGCTGTTTCAACTATACCTCATTGCCACATGTACTGTTTTTCCTATGGGCAAAAGAATTTTGACTCCCAACTCAAGAATAACGGTCCCTTCTTAATAAAGGCTGACTTTTTAGGGGTGGGGTAAGAAAGACATAGAATCAAGGTAATCCTAAATACTAGTAACTTGTTCATTCTCAATATTTTCATTAACACAGAGAATTGACAAAAAGTCACAGAGGTAGGAAAAGATGAATTAGTCAAATGTCTAACTTTCAAAACAGGTAGAAAAGTAGATTCCATTTCTGAATGCTTAGGGGAAAAAAAAAGATTGCTCCTGAAAGAGAGGGGAAGGACTCAAGATGCAAATGAAACATACATTTTTTGCATGTGATCATTGTGGGAATTTATTTACTTTGTTTATAACAGGGGTTTTGTAGATTTGATTTGGGTTAAATCATAGCCTTGACTCATGGAGTTTTCTTTTTCCTTTTCTACTGGGGAAGGCCTGAAGGGAGAAGAAGAAGAAGAAAGGAGAAATACTTGTTAAATTTAAAATTAAATTAAATTGAAAAAAGAAAAGAAAACGTATAAAGACCAAAAAGAAAAGTGTTCATTATTAGGAGTTAGCATGGATTCACTAAGAATAAATTATTCCAAACTAATTTTATTTTCTTTTTAATGAGAGCTTACAATTGTTAATAAGTTTATATTTATTTGCTTAAAATTCCTTCTTTAAAAAATTGATTTTTTTTTTGTTTTGCATCATATTCATTTCTAGGAACCTCCCTCCTCCCCCACCTTCAGGTTGAATCTTCCCTTGTAATAAAGAAAGATAATTTTAGCAAAAGCAATCAATACGTTGACCCATTCTGACAATGTATGCAACATTCTGTAGCAGTTGTCCCTTCTCTTTCTAGAATGAGGAGGGAAATCTGTATATTTCATTGTATGCTTTCCAGAAGGTTAACTGTTCTTAGTTATAAACACAATGAACCTTAAATTGAGCAAGTTGGGTTTTATTTTTATTTTTTTGCTGGGGGAGGAAATTGTATTTAAGTGACTTGCCCAGGGTCACATAGCTAGTTAAGTATCTGTACTCAAATATGAAGTCAGTTCCTCCTAACTGCAGATCTGGTGCTCTATCCACAATGCCACTTATCTGCCTTAGCAAGGTTTTTGACAAGTTATAGCATGGCACATGGAAAGTGTAGAGTACTTAGAATCACAGAACAGGGGCTCAAATTCCCATTCTGTCACACACTACCCATCTTATCTTGAGCAAAACACTTACTTGGACTCACTTTCCTCATCTGTAAAATTAGGGGCCTAGACTCAGTGACTTCTACGGTCCCTTCTAACTCTAAATCTGTTACC
Source organism: Bettongia penicillata ogilbyi (assembly GCA_023548195.1). Taxonomy (NCBI): domain Eukaryota; kingdom Metazoa; phylum Chordata; class Mammalia; order Diprotodontia; family Potoroidae; genus Bettongia; species Bettongia penicillata. The sequence continues at coordinate 3,188,647 of JAJHZJ010000133.1, forward strand.
CTGTGAACTGACAAGATGAAGAAAAATGTAGGTTAGAATGGTAATAGTAGGTAGTTAAATAACAAGGCATTTAATGTATCAGTGTAGACCCAGAGAGAGCTCTATCCTTGACCCTTTCTTGTTTGATATTTTTTCAGTGATTTCAATGAAAACACTAAAGTTATCTTGAGTGAATCCAAGGATGCTGATACAAAACTAGGAGGGAATAGCCAATATGCTTGAGAAGAATCAGATCTCAAAATTATCTCAGAAACTTGAAATCAAATCAAAACCAGCAAGAGAAAAATTAGCAAACTGATGTAGAGTAAAATGAGCAGAAAACAAAAATAAGACCTCTAATATTCACAATAACTACATAATAAATAAAAAATACTAAAAAGAATTTGGATTCTGCCTCATTGAAAAACCAGTGACCATTCTTGGAAACATACCTTCCTCTTCATTCTAGAGAGGCAAGTGTAACTGCTACGCAATGTTGCCTACCATGTCAGAAATGGACACTGCACTGTAGGCTTTTGCTAAATTTATTTTTTAATCACAATGCAAAATTCAACCCAGAAATGAGGAAGAGGAGGAGGTTCCTAGAAATGAGTGTGATGACCGAAAAAAAAAAAAAAGTTTAATGATGAAGGGCATCAAAAATTTTTTAGAAGGTATTTAAAAGGGATAAACCCAATGTCCTACATTTAATTCAAAAAGTCAATTTTCAGACCCAGAATGGGGAATAAACTGATTTGACAGTAATTCATATAAAAACCTGGGTGGGGGTTTATTCTGATACAGAGTTCATGAGTCAAAGATATGATTTGATGGCAAATGAAATCCCAGACTCCATAAATAGAGATCAAAGAGGTGAGAGTTCCACAGTTCTCTGAGCTGGAGAGATCCCATCTGGAGAATTGAGGTCAGTTCTGAGCAACACATTTTAAAAGGGACATTAAGAAAGTATAGAGCATTCAGAAAGTGTGGTGTTACAAAATGAGCCCTGAATTTGAAATGAGAAGGTCTGAGATCTGGTTCTGCCATTTAGTATCTGTGGGACACTGATTAATTCATTTGATCCCTTCAAATTTCAGTTTCCATACATGGACTGTTTCGGTAGTTCCCATTTAGTGGTTCAAGAACCTCTTGGGGTTCTAAATGATGACCCAAGTGGTTTGTGCTAAAAATTCTTTAATGACACCTTAAGCAACCAGTAATTATTTTACAATTAGAATTTTATATTTAGAATTCTCTTAATAAGATTTAGAGTAAAATTTTATATTTTAAGATTATAATTAATTTAATTTTCATTTGGAGCTTTGTGGAGCACAAACTATCATTGTAGTTATTGTAAACACCTATTGAATAAATAAAAAAGAATATTATGAGTGGTGTATTAAATTACTCTCGAGGTTCACAACATTTTATCGTTGTTGAAAGGTTTTCCTGGATCAAAAAATACTGAAAACTGCCGAACTAAGTGATCTCTAATAGTCCTTCAGGTATTAACATTACAGGATTTTATTTTCGCAGCGTGAGGGTGGTTGTTGGGGTGCGGTGGGAGGCTAACAGTTACCATCATATAAAGAAAGATTTGAAGGGAAGGGGATAGTTTCACTTATTTTTCAGTCATGTCTCCCATTTGGGGTTTTCTTGGCATTGATTTGTCATTTCCTTCTCCAGGTAATTTATAGATGAGGAAACAAACAGGGTTAAGTGACTTGCCCAGAGTCACACAGCTAGTAAGTAGCTGAAGCTAGATTTGACAAGATGAGTCTTCCTTGCTCCAAGCCCAGTACTCTGTCCACCGTGACATTTGACTGCCCCTGAAGGACGTGGAGGGGGACACAACTGTTGTCTTCAATATTTGAAGATAAGTGAAAGTGACTTGATCTGTGTTGCTATAGAAGATGGGGAGAAGTTCCAGAAGTTTAGTTCCATTTAAGGGAGAAAATATGGGTACCAATAACTTAACTCTGGATAGTTAACATTCCAAAAGTTAACTTCTACATTTGCCTACAAGAAGGCAAAGTCCTAAGTCAATTGCCCCACCCCCACCCCCCTCAACATCATTCTGAATTAAAGTTTGCAAGGATGAGAATGACAAAGGACTGGGAAGGGGAGAGTATACACTCTTTAGCCATTGGTTCATTTGGGTTATTTGTAAATTGGGTTTTGTTGAAGGAGGGCTACCTGCAAAGTTGATTTATCTTTGCTATCTCTAGACCCTAAGTATATGAAGGCTTTTCTTTTCTCTCTTTAACTGTGAGAATGTTAAATTCTCTCCTTGTGCCCTGAAATGTCATTTTCTGAGAGACACAAATTATCCCAAGTAGTCAGTGCCATCCTCAGGTGTAGGTCCTCTGACATGTCCAAAGATCAATTGTCCTCTGGTAGCACTAAGAGCTCACATTTACATAGTAATTTACTTGTGAAGCAGATAGTATAAATATTGCCCCCAATTTATAGATAAGAAAACTGAGTCTCCAAATAAGTTTTTCTATGTCACCCAGTTAATAATGTGAAAGTTAAAACTTGAATCCAAGTCTTCTGAATGAGGTCTCATATGAGAAAACCAGGTCCATAGGTTTTCACTATGGAAACTTACCATCTCGTCCCATTGTTCCAAGGTGTCTGTGGGGAGAACCAGAAGTTCCTCTTTCCAAATGCCTTCAGATATCCTTTTAAAACTGTAGACACTGGAATCCTAAGTATCCACTCATATCACTCAAGAGTTGTGACTAAGAAGTATGGACCTTTTAAGAGACTGCATACAATGTATAAACATACTGACTTCATTTTTCAAGGCATGTTGTAATTTCAGCTGACTGGATAGTCACAAGTTCCCTTTGGAGAGGTGAGCCAACCGTGTAGTAATTTTTCATAATGTCCCCCTCAATGTTTCTGAGGTGTCCTTTTTCTCTCTACAAACCTAGTCTCCTGAGCATGGTGGGTGATGCAACTTCTCCCTGAACTCTGAGTGTACTTGCCTTCCAGCCATTATTTCCAGGAAGGAGAAGGTGCCCTGTGCTTAGAGTGGAGCAGTGGATAGAGTACAGGCCATGATGTCAGGAAGAGCTGAGTTCAAATCCAACCTCAGACTTACAAGCTGTATGACCCTGGGCAAGTCACTTAGCCCCTTTTCCCTCTGTTTGCTCATTTGTAAAATGAACTGGTGAAGTAAATAGCAAACCATTCCAGCATTTTGTCAAGAAAACCCCAAATAGTGTCACAAAGAGTTGGACAAAACTGACCGAGCACACTACAATGCTCAGAGTAATTGTGAAACCTTGGACAAGTGTCATGGTGGTTGTCTGAACCTCAGTTTCCTCACCTGTAAAATAAGGAAGATAGATGGGACAGTGCCAGGGTCCTTCCAGTTGTAGATTTTGTAATCTTATCTGGTAAGATGTGAGGATCTGGAAATCCCTTTACCCTCTCTGCTCCCACACTGCCACAACACTCCTCTCCCCAAACACCAAGTGATGAACTTCTATGGAGGAATCCAGAGATTTCTTCTCTTCCCTTCTCTTTCCTGATAACAAGATCTAGGCTTACTGAATATGAGAGACTAACAATGAAGCATGATGGGTAGGACACTGAAATTGGAATCAAGAAAATCTGGGTTCAAATCCCTTCTCAGTTACCTAACCCTGGGCAAGGTACTTAACCTGTTGATGCCTCAGTTTCTTCATCTGTGAAAGGAGAGAGATTAGATTCAATGACTCCCAAGATCCCTTCTGGCTCTAAGCCTTTATGGTGGTATGTGGTTCAAAACTAGGAAGCTTGGGGTAATCAGAGCTCCCTGGAAAATTCATACATTTCACCCAAGGTATTCCATGTTTCTCTGAATTCCTCCTATTCATCATTTCTTATGATGCAACAATGTCCTATTCTCTTGAGATACCATAATTTGCTCAGCCATTCCCCAATCAATGAATACCCATTTTATTTCCAGGTTTTTGCTACCACAGTGAGAGCAGAACCAGAAAAATGAGAGATGCAATGATTCAAGAATGGAAATGAAAAAGAATGCTCAGATGAAGCTAAAAGCTGTGGAATTATGATGATCTGTCTATCTTGGATTCAGAGAAGAGCTGGGAAAATGAGTCTTCCTCATTTTGTAAGATCATAAACTTAGCGCCATTTCATCCAGCTTCTTCACTTTTCCCCAAAAAGCAAAGTGAATCACCCAGGGTCATACAGCTAAAAAGTGTGAACTGAGATTTGAATGCAGGGCTTCCTGATTTCAAGTGTACTGCTCTATCCACTATACCACACTACTACTTAGAGAATTTTTTTTTAGTCTTTTAAAAGTAGATAACGCACTGTCTGTTTTATGCCTGCATATTTTATGGAACCTGTTTTTACCCTTTTCTGTGGAACATACTGTAGAAAACCTGATGTTTTTCTATCATTTTAAAAAATCTTTTGTATCTTTTTTTCCATGAAATGCGTACTTAAAAATTTCCACATTGAATCTAATTACACTAAGTCCTCAAACTTCTTTTTCAGTTGTTGCTATTTTTTCCATTTTCCTTGTGGGCAATTGAAACAACTTGATTAATAATAACATCCATATGTTTAATTTTTTTAGTGCTGTCTCTTTCCTCCCCCTACAGAGGTTGAATAAACCTAACCCAACAAGGTTGTGCTGTGCTCCAGAAACCTCTCTCTTGGGCAGAGGATAGCATCATTCCAATTTGCTGCAAAGTCCTCCTACAGATTCACTTCAATTAGAAAAATTCCAGAATCTCAGAGTCGGAAGGGATCTCAGCGGCCATTGAGTCCAACCTATACTTGAACAAGACATCTCTTCACAGATTTGCTACCAAGTGGTCATCCAGACTTTGCACGAAGACCTCTGGTGAGGCATAACCCACTGCTTCCCAAGGAACCCAATTGGACTGGGCTAATTATAATGACTGCTATAGAGTGCTGGGCCTGGAGTTTGGGAGGACCTGAGTTCGAATCCAGTCTCAGACACTTACTAGTGTGTGACCCTGGGCAAGTCATTTAACCCTGTTTGCCTCAGTTTCCTCTTCCATAAAATGAACTGGAGAAGGTAATAGCAAACCATTCTAGTATCTTTGCCAAAAACAAAACAAATGGGGTCATGAAGAGATGGAAATGACTGAACAGCAATTATGACGACTATCTCCTGACATAAAACCTCAGTTTTTCTCTTCGTGACTTCTCCCTATTGCTCCTCATTTTGCCTATAAAGTCCAAGCAGAAGCCAATTCCCTCTACTACAAGACAGTCCTTCAACTACTTAGAGACAGTGATTGTGTCCCCCTCCTCCCTCCTGAGTCTTCATAAATATCTCCAGTTCCTTTGACTGGTTCTTATATGGTCCAGAGGCCCTTCATCATCCTGGTGGCCCGTCTCTGGTTTGTCTCTAGCTTACCAATGTCTTTCCAAAAATGTGTTCATAATTGAACCCAAAAGTCCAGATATGAATCAACCAAGGCAAAAAAAAAAGGGGGACCATCATCTCCATATGCCTTGAAGCTGGACCTCTCAATGAAGTCCAAGATCACATTATCATCAATATGACAACCATAGGACCTACCAAGTGGATGGCTACAGTTATATATCAAAAGCTTCCTTTCTTTCATGGACAAACAAACAATAAATCCCCTCATTATGAATATGGATAACTCAAGCAATAAACTATACTGGAACTATTTTTCATAGAATCGAACTGCTGCCTACAATGACCCAGCATAACACGGATCCATAAAAACTGAAGAACCATGGTTTTAATAGATGTCACCCTTGTAAATATTCATAATCTCAAACTACATGGGACAAAAACTTTCAAAATATAGAGACACTGAACAGGAGATCTAAAACAAATGGGAACAAAAAGAGGTGAATATTTTCCCTGTTGTTGGAGTGGAGTTTTTATCAAGGATGCTTTTAGTTAGCTTAGGAAATAGGTACCATCCAAGAGGGAAATCAGAAGCCTCCCATGGACCACATCCCATATGAACTCAGTGAACATTATGTCAGCAAAGAAGAGTCGAATAAATGACTGAGTCAAGCAGACATGTTTACAGGGGCTCATCATAGAACCTATGCCAGGTAGTGTGTGTGTTCGCTTCATTGCCAAAGAAGACCATAACATCAGAGAAATGATGACATGACTTGAATTTGACTTTGTTTTGAGTGAGGGAGGGCTGTGTAGGTCACCAGCCTCACTTCTCCTCCAGAGTCATCTGAATCCAGTGACCCAGGATGAGGCAATTGGGATTAAGTGACTTGCCCAAGGTCATACAGCTAGTGAGCGTCAAGTGTCTGAGGTGAGATTTGAACTCAGGTCCTCCTGACTCTTGCACTGGTGCCCTATCCACTGCGCCAATGCTAGGTAGTGCAGATGTCATAATACCCAAAAGCCATGTGGTTCGATGAAAGAAGAAAAGAACACTGACTTTAGAGTCAGAGGATCTAGGTTTAAGTCTAGTGTCCAACATTTATTTCACACATGATCTTGGTCAAGTTACTTAGCTTCCCTACCACATAGTCTCTACAGCTATAAAATGAAAGAACTGGACTAGGTCAGGGGTGGGGAACCTGCGGTCTTAAGGCCACATGTGGCCCTTTAGGTCCTCAAATGTGGTCCTTTAACTGAATCCAAACTTCATAGAACAAATGCCCTTCGTAAAAGGATTTGCTCTGTAAAACTTGGACTCAGACAAAAGGCTGCATCCAAGGACCTAGAAGGCCACATGTGGCCTCGAGGCCACAGGTTCCCCACCTCTAGACTTTGTAAAGTTCCTTCCTGTTCTAGATTTATATTCTTGTGAGTTTCTGACACTTAGACATTCTAGATCAAGGGTTCATAGTCTTTTGTGGAGTCATTTTTGTAGGCACTTTTGGCTCATGACTCTAAATCATGGATCAGTTCTCAGAGCTAGTCCAATATGAATTTCTATTTCATAGACAACTTTATCCATTAAAATAATAGGATCACAGATCACAAATCACTTCTATTCAGGCTCAGCCCATGACTGCCCAGTCTGGTGAAATCCTTTATGCCCCTCCCCCCCAAATAATATTTTTAATGGCATAAAATACAACATGGAGGATTACCACAGGAACAAACCATATTGAAATATAGCTATCAAATTTTTTTTTAAGTTCCCAGAGCTCAGGTTAAGAACTTGGTCTAGTGGTCACACAGCTAGCAAGTGCAGCCTGGACAAACCCAAATTATGCATGAATCAGTTCTCAGAGTTAATCCAATCTAAATGTCTATTTTTTAGGTAATTTTATCCATTAAAGTAATAGGATCACAGATCACAAATCACTTCTAATCAGGCTCAGCCCATGATTCCCTCAATTATTTCTCCTCTCCCCAGTAGCCTTCTCATGCTGCCAACAAGCATCCTTCTCCACGGTGAGCTCCATTCCTGACCCTCCACCTGAAGAAGTATTCACACCAGCCGTGGCTCACTACAGACCTTCACTTCCCCAGGAGCTCCTTCCATGGCTTCTCAGTTTCTGTTTATGTGTTGTCTTCCTCAATCATAGTATAAGCTCCTTGAGGGCAGGGACTTTTTTTTTTCACTTGTGTTTGGAATCCTAGAATTTTGCAAAGTCCCTGGCATGTAGGATTTAAATAAAGAATTCTCCCACTTATGGCAAGCTACTAGGGATGTCAGGATCTGTTTGGTACAAGGGTTGTCAAAGCATGAATGAGGACCCCTGGGGATCCCCAAGAACCTTCTGGGGATTTAGTCAAAACTAAATTCAAAATAATACAAAGATGTTTTAATTTCTAACATGGTCAATATCAATGAGATGTAATCTATATAAACAAAGGCTCCTTGAGGGGGAGGTCAATAATTTGAAGAATGTTATGGAATCCTGAGAGCATTATATCAGAGAACTGCTGATGTAGTACAACCTTCTCATTTTTCAAATGAGGAAACTGAGCCCAGGAAGGGTTAGGTGACTTGTCTAAGGTCACACAGGAAGCAAGGGACAAGAGCAGGAAGTTCCTGTGATTCCAAGTTCAGCAGGTATCAGAAGCAAAACCACAAGAGGTCCATTGGCTTCTTGGATAGAGTGTTGGACTTGGGACCAGAAAGAGTGGTTTCAAATCCGACTTCACATATATATTCTCTCTGTGACCCTAGCTAGGCAAGTTGTCGGGGGTACAATTTTCACCTGTAAAACAGGAGAAATAGCACTCCACAGGGTATTTGTGAGAATAGAATATTATATTTTAAATGTGTTTTTTTTAAATAAACAAACCTCAGGTGTGTCAGCTAGTAGTTGAAAGAGTTATTATTATATCAGTATTGTTATGTTATTATATTATATTGTTATATATATTATGTTATATTATATTGTTAAGAGTTATTATTATATCAGCATTGCTACTGTTATGCTATCCATCTCCAGACAGAGGTAACTAAAGCAAGAATTTGTCTTGCTTGACTATACAGATTTGTATGTTTTTGTTTTTCTTGCTTTCTCAATATGAAGTTGGGGGAATTGGGAGGGAAAAAATTCAGAGATGAAAATAAAATTGAATTTTAAAAAATTGTTATTAATGCCACTCACACATTTAAATGGAATGAGCTCAGTACTGGGAATCTGTGGAGATGGATTCTAGACCAGGGTTACTCCTATTTCTTATGTGACTTTTTGCCAGTCAAAATTTCTCTAGTATTACACCATCAAATGCACATATGCTGCCTGCCATCAATGCCCTCATTCCTTCCACAGGTAAGATTAAGATAATTTTCCTTAGGGATGTTCTGAGCATGGAATGGAAATCGGTGAGAGGCACAGGCTCTGAGAATCAAAAAAGGCAAAGTTGGAAGAATGTTTTGAATCACCCAGTTCAACTGCTTTCATTTCACAGATAGGGGAAACTGAGGTGCAGAGAACATATGTGATATTATGATAATAGCAATAATGATAATAGTAATAAACATTTATATAAAAAAATTTTTAAGTTTTTTATATTTATAAATATATTTATATTTAATATATTTATATTACATTTATATAAAAGTTTTTTAAAGTTTTAAAATTTACAAAGCACTTTGTGAATATTATATCTCATTTTATCTTCACAATATCCCTGAGAGGCAGGTTCTACTATTATTTTCATTTTACAGGTGAGGAAACTGAGGCAGAAGGCAGTTGAGTGACTTGCCTAGGGTCCCTCAGCTAGTAAATATCTTCATAAAAGTCCAAATTATATTCCATTAGTACAGACAATACTGGACCCAAGATCCAAGTGCTATGTATAGCTTGGTGAACAAAAAAGTATTATTGACTTACTTAGTAACATATCTTTACTTTTGCTTCCTTTACTAATTCCTTAATTTACCATAAAATAAAGTTCTTGGCACTGTGCGCTGCTGTTTAACCTTGACAGATTCACAGGGCTTCCTGCCTATGTCTTGTCCATTGTACAGCGGAGCAGATTTTCCTCAAGTTTTGGTCTTTAGACCTTTTTATAGATCACAGCTCGTCTTACCATCTTACCAGATAACTAATTTTCAGTCTTTTCTCTTATCTCCTACAATAAACTGGTATAATGTTGACTGTTTTCCTGTCTAAGGAAACTTCTTCCTATCTTTGGAACACTTAAGAAACCATTATAAGATTTTACTGGGTCATCCCATTGAGTTGGACCTGTGAAAACTTCCCAGATATTTCTTTCTTGGCTTATTTTCAACATTAGCAACTATTTTTTTTTAAACAAGATCTTCCTTATTTCTGGAATGTCCACACCCCTTTAAATATTTGGTTATCATGACTTTTCCACCTATTCTCCTGGGGTGACTTGCTTCTCAGGGAAACGGATGGGAGTTCAACAAAGGATAATTACATTTGTGAGTGATATTAATGAGTGATAAATTTCTAATCCCCAGAGCCACTCGTGACTCTATGGAGAGTCAAATCAACCAGCATTTATGAAGTACATACTATGTGCCAAGCCCTATACTTAGAAAGATAAAAAAAAAAAAATAGGACCTGCTGTCAAGAGCTCCCAATCTAATGGATGGAGACAACATGTAAACAGCTATGAACCAACAAGAAACAGACCAAACTTACTCTAGACGATCTCAGGGGGAATGCATTGAGGATGATGGGAAAGGCTTCTTATAGAAGGTAGGAGTTTATTTTGAGACTCAAAGGAAGCCAAGGAAGCCAGGAGTCTGAGAGTGAAGGGGGAGAGAAGAGGAGGCATAGGGCACAGCTAGTGAAAATGGACAAAGGGTGGAATGTTACTTGGGGATCTTACAGAAGGTTACATGCATACTAGTTTTGAGCTTCAATATGGGAATACTTAAAGATGTTTAGATGAAATGGGAGAGACAGTATGGCTTAATCAACAGAATATTGTGTACTGTGAGTTCAGGAAAACCCAAGTTTAAGTGCTTCCTCAGAAGCATCGGGGCTATGTTATCGTCCAGTTGTTTAAGTCATGTTCAACTCTTCATCACTCCATTTGGGGGGTTTTCTGAGCAAAGATCCTAGAGTGATTTGCCATTTCTTTCTCCATCTCATTTTACAGATGAAGAAACTGAGGCAAACAGGGTTCAGTGACTGGTTCAGGGTCACCCAGTTAGTAAGTGTCTAGAGAAGCCAGATTTGAACTCAGGAAGATGAGTGTTTCTTACTCAGGGCCAAGCACTCTATCCACAGTCCCTAGCTGACCCCAAGGCTATGTGCCTCTGGGCAATCATAAATTCTCAGTGCTCTAGACAATTCTGTAAGACTCTGAGTGGCAACTGGGGTGCATTCTGTTTTTGAATAGGGAGTTCCCAAACCAGGAGTTCTTAAACTGATGAAGACACAGTGAAAAAACAAAGAAGGAGAAAACAAAATGATCCAGCCAGAGAAGGGCAAGATATTAAGGCATTTAAACCATTTCCCTTATAACCAGACGGTAGAAAAACAAGTGGAAGGTCATGTACAAGTAGAGAAACTTTACACAAGACTGGCCTTTGATAAATGTTTGTGGAATCAAATTTGCTAAATGAACAAACTTTGTAGGTCATGACCAATGTTTCTTTTAATTGCTATTTTGAAAATATTTAATTCTATATTAATTCCAGACCTATGCTCCTTTAGAGAAAGCATCATCTCATCCTTTAATAGAGTAGAGGGGCAGCGAGGTAGCTCAGGGGTTAAAGGATCAGCCCTGGAGTCAGGAGGACCTGCATTCCAAATCTGGTTTCAGATATTAGCTGGTGACCCTGGAGAAGTCACTTACCTCTAATTACCTCCAAAAACAAAAATAAAGGAAGCACTAAAAAGTTAGTGACAATAATAATAACTTGTATTTACATAATACTTTAAGGGTTTACAAAAAACTTTGCCCATAAGAATGTTGTGTGGTGGGCTCAAAAGTTATGAGTTCAAGGTCTAACACCATCTTCTATATCTCTAAGCCTTGGTGGCCATATCAATAAAATGGAGAGAACTCTTTAAATCTGCCTACATTCAAGGGTTTTTCAAACTACCGATAGAAAGCAAAACACTCTGTCTGTGGCTGTTGTTGATCTCACCAAGCAGCACTCCTATCAGATATTGCTGTGGTTGGCTTCTAGCTATGGGTGGCATTCTGTATAAACTCCCCTTTGAAGGGATTTGAGGTCACATTTTCTATGAACCTTACCCTTCACTTCAGTAGATACCACACTTGGTCACTGTCCTTCCTTCTCTTTCTTCTAAATTCCAAGGAACCAGAGAATCATGTGGATCAGGATCTTAATGGAGGGTCCATGACCCAGACTGGTTGTTTTTTTAGCTTGCTTTTTTGTTTGTTTTTAATGGGTAACTATATTTCAATATAATTAATTTCCTTTGTAATTCTGTGTATTTTATTTTATGTGCTTAGAAACATTATTCTGATAAGGGTTCCCATAGGCTTTGCCAGACTGCCAAAGGGGTCTAGGACACACACACAAAATTAAGAACCCCTGCTCTAAGAATGCTTTCAGAAAAACCTGGAAAGACTTACATGAACTGATGCAAAGTGAAATGAGCAGAACCAGAACATTATACACAGTAACAGCAATGCTGTGGATAAGGATCAGTCATGAATGACTTAACTGTTCTCAGCAATACAATTCCAAAGGACTCACGATGAAAGATGCTGTTCATCTCCAGACAAAGAACTGGTGAAGCCTGAATGCAGATTGAAGAGACTTTTTCCTTATTTTATTTTTCTTGGGGTTTTTTTGCCTGTGCTTTCTTTCACAGCATGACTATATGGAAATGTGTTTTGCGTGACTACATGTGTATAATCTATGTCAAATTACTTATCTCAATGATGGGAAGAGGGGAAAGAGAGAGAATTTAGAACTCAAAATTTGAAAGAATAATATTAAAATTTTTTTATATGTAATCAAGAAAAAGAGAAATATTAAATAAAAAGAGAATCCCTGCTCTAGACTGATACCTGAACACCCTCTGGGGGGTCCAGCTGCTACCCAGAACTTTGGTTCTTCTTTAACCAAACAAGATTAATTTACACTGTTGTTAGAATTATGTAACATTTGATACAAACCAAGCTAGGCCCAGCTATTAGGAGAAGGCCATTCCTGCTCTTACCACCTCCCAAAGTCCTCCTGCAGAGTTGGAGAGCTTAGTTCAGAGCAGGAAGAGACCCGAGACATAAAATGCAGAGAATTTTCCTCCTGGGTGGGCCTGAAGACCTTGTAAATATACTATTCCTGGATGAGAAGCCAAGTAATTGTTTTCAGACGCCCTTCTCTGCAGAGATTGTGTTTTGGAATGAAAATGAGAAAATGATGTGGGCCCATTATAACCCAGGAACCAGATCAAACTAAAATGGAATTGGCAGGGCAGGGAGGTGTAGTGGTGTGTGGCTGAAACTGACCTGTTCAGCCACCTGCCTTGCTTCCTGCTCCTAATTAGCTGGAAGAACATTAGCATGCTGTTTAGTAAATGGAATATTAGTCTTGGGTGTGGGTCCGGAGTTCCAGTCCTGCCTTAGGCACTTACAAGCTGCATGACCCTGGCAAGTCATTTACCATCTCTTAGTCTAGTTTGCTCATCTGTAAAATGGGAATAATATCACAGGGTTGTTAGGAATACCAAAAGAGATGACATATGTAAAATGCTTTGCAAACATTAAAGTGTTGTATAAATGTTAGCTGTTATTGTGACTGATTAATGTCATTAACTACTAAATAATTTGATTTAATAGTAATTGTAACGACGATGATGACAAGAAGTTAGGAGGGAGAGAAAAAGCAGGAAGAACAGGAGGAGGAGGAGGAAGGTCAGACAGAGCCATTTAGAGAAAGACAGGGTTTCATCCACCTTCATCCTCTAGCGGCTTCCTATCACCTTCAGGAACTGCTTAGTTGTTATGGGCTATTAGGCAGGCCTGAGTTCCAAGGCATCACCTTCCTCAAACATCCAACCCTTTTGCATCTTTGAAGGCTTCTTCTAGATCCTTATTGAAAGCTTTCTATAGTTCAGTGGAAAGAACACTGGAATTAGAGTCAGAGGTACTGGGTTCTCATCCCCACCCCCACCACCCTTGTAACTAACCTCTCTGGACCTTAGCTTCCTTATATGTAAAATAAATCTAGGATCCAATAACCTACTTCAGAAAGCTACTTTTATATTAAAACAAAAAATTAACTGAATTTCATTAATATCAATTAGCTTCTCTATATAATCAACATTCTTTCCTGAATTAGAATTGTGGAATATGTCTAGCCTTCTATGTGTGCTAAGCTACAGCCCATCCCTCAGGTTCCCTTATAAAAAATTATTTCCCCTAAAGAAAATCGTTTCCTATACCATAGCATCTCCCTTAAAGTCATCCTCTCATGACTCTCCATCACCTTCAGGATCAAATATATAATTCTCTCTTTGGCGTTCGAAGCCCTTCCTAACCTGCCTTGTTCCTGACTTTTCCAGTCTTATGTCTTACACCCTTCTCCACATATTCAATCTGGTAGCACTGGCTTCCTTGTTCCTTGGACAAGACATTCCAACTCCCATTTTTTGACCATTGTCACTGGCTATCTTCCATCCCTGGAATGCTTTCCCTCTTTATCTCCCTCTCCAGACTTTCTTCAACTTCCTTCCCAGTTCCTCTTAATTTTAATGCCCTCCCTCTGTGATTATATACCCTCCAATTTCATATATAGTTATTTCCATATTGTCTGCCCATTAGACTGTGGGGTTCCTTGAGAGCAGGCACTGTCTCTTGCCTTTTTTGTATCCCCTGAGCTTAGCAGAGTGCCTGGCACACAGTAGACAATCAATACTTACTGACTGAGAATCAGGGATGGAATCTTACGTCTTTAATACCAGTCACTCTACATCGCCAGACCTCAGTTCTATTATCCATAAAACAAGGTACTTGGGCTAGATGACCTCTCAGGGCTAGATTTCTCAGGGCTAATACTTTAGATCACTACAGAGTTCTACAGTCTTGTCGTAGAAGGGAAACACACCTCACCCTGTTTGCTTTGGAGGAGTCTAAGATCTTGGTCATGGCCTCATGCTGGTTTGTTCTGTGATTAATGCTCTAGTGTTATATAAGACCTAAGGTCATTGGATAATAGATTTAAAGTTATAGGGGACCTTAAAAGCCATCTAATCATGTGATCATAGATCTAGAACCTCAAGGGACATCAGAAGTCATCTGGTCCAACCCTCTCACTTTACAGATAAGCAACTGAGGCCTAGAGTGGTCAAGTCACTTGTCAAGAGCAAATGAGTAATAAGGGGGAAAAATTAGGGTCAAACCCAAATCCTTTGAAACCAAATCCATTTCAAAATTGATTATATCCATTCCTAATTTACTACACCATCATTTTTCTTCCAAGGTGGTTGGTCTGAGCCCATACTCACTGCTTTCATAACTGTTCTTAACATGTGTAGAAGGCTCTTTTCCCTGGGAAAGAATAGGATTTCACATTTGGAAGGAACTTTAGAGATGTTTTTTCTTTCACAAATGTTTTATTGATGTTCTTTTTTTCTACATCATGGTCACTTCCCAATGCTATTTCTCCTCCCTGCTTAGAACCCTTCTTTACAAGAAATAAATGAAATCAAGCAAAACAGATCAACATATTGACCATACTTTCAAGTATATACCTCCTTCTAGATCCCGTAGTCCCCTACCTTTCTGCTGAGGAATACCTCATTAGCAGAACTCGGAAGACTGATGGGGCACCAGCACCATCATTTTACAAATTAGCAAAGGAAGGGGAAAAATAACTTGCCTGTTGCCTTTCAGCTAGTTAGCTAGAGAATTGGGAACAAACCCTGGCTCTGGACTCACGTGACTACACACGCCATTCAGTTCTGAACTTTGCTCTGAGCTAATACTCTCTAGGTCTGGGGACTTCACGTAACCTCTTTTATGGGCCTCTAGGCTTCATCTTGAGCTTGGCAGGGCAACAAACACTTTTATCAAAAACCAGGAGGAATGCAGAAAACTCAGAAATGAGGAACAAATCACTTGCATCATCTTTTTAGCCAGTAATTTCAGTGTCTTCCCCACTAAACCAGTCTCAATAAATCAAAACAGATTGATTTAGGATTTGTTGTTCAATTGTTTCAGTATCCAACTCTTGGTGACCCTATATGGGATTTCCTTTGTAAGGATACTGGAATGGTTTACCATTTCTTTCTCCAGCTCATCTTACAGATGAGAAAAGTGAGGCGAAGAGGGTTAAGTGACTTGTTCAGGGTCACACAGCGACTTAGAGTCTGAGACCAGATCTGAACTTAGCTCTTCCTAACTTTGAGACCAACTCTGTGTCCTCTACATTAGGAGTTCCTGACCTTTTTTGTGTAATGGGCTCTTTGAAAATTTAGTAAAGCTTATAGACTCCTTCACAGAATAATGATTTTAAATTCACAAAACAAAACACATAGGATTACAAAGGAAACCACTTATAATATAGTTATCAAAATTTTTTCTTTTTTATTTATTTTGAACTTAAGTACATAAAGACAAAAAGAGAACATTTCCATGTATACAGCACAACATAAAAAGAGGATTCACTATAAAACTATGAATTGACATGTCACACTTTACTTTTTTTTAAAAAAACTTACATACTGTTTTCAAAGCCACTTTGCTTCCTTGTAAATTTTCTTTTATTCTCTGCTATTCACTTTTACAATTTTTCCCTCCCTCCCCACCCTGTTTTAGATATGACTACCATTAGATCAAAATATTTTTGAAAACAAGGTTCAGAATAACTGTTCTAAACTACAATGCCCTTTGCCCTTTTCACTACACAAAATAAATCTAGGGCCTGAAAGAATAAAAAAGACAAAACTTTTCTCAGAAATGCAATGATCTAAGACAATTCCAAAAGACTCATGAGGAAAAATGCTATCCATATCCAGAGAAAGAACTAAGGAATCTGAATGCAGATAGAAGCATGTTATTTTCTTTCTTTTATGTTTTGTTTTTTCTTTCTCATGATTTTTCCCTTTTTGTTCTGATTCTTCTTTTGCAACATGACTCATGTGGAAATGTGTTTAATATTATTGTACATGTATAGCCTATATCAGATTGCTTGCCATCTTGAGGAGGAGAGAGAAAAAAATTGGAACTCAAAAATCTCATAAAAGTGAATGTTGAAAACCTTCTTTATATGTAACTAGACAAAATAAAATACTATTAAATGTGTGAGGGGAGGAGAATGAAAAAATCAGTTCAAGACGAAGTTAGAGTTGGTATTCAGGCCTCTTGGCTTACCTATGCATTTTCTGTACCTGAAATAAATCTTTAAAAAAAAATCTGTTTCTCTTTAAGAAAGGAAGAGGATTCTCCCTGCTCTGGTGGGGGTAGAGTTTGTTTCTGCAGGAGATGGGCATCACATATCTTCTGGGATAGATTTGGGAGTTTGAGAGGGAAAGTGACTTACCCCCAGCAACAGAGGAATACTGGTATGGCTCTGAGAGGAAGTGCGGGAGGGTGAGAAGGAAAGCTCCTGTGGCCAGCAGGAGACCTCCTATGCCAATGATCCGGGGCCGGTGGACACGGCTGCCAAAGTAACTGACGAAGATGATGAGGATGGCATTGCTAATCTGTGGATGAGAGTAGAGAACATCATGTGAGATCAGAGCCACCTAGGCGTAAGTGACCCAAATGGAAAGAAGATCTCCTTTTGTGTACCCAAAGGGAGTTTCACTTTTGAGGTCAATCATCTACAAGTATCTATTGGTACTCAGTATGTGCTAAGTACTGTGGGGATACAAAGAAATGTAAAAACAGTTCCTGCTCTCAAGTAGCATACATTCTAATAGGGGTCACAACATTTCTAGAAATAGATACATAATACTAACATTTACATAATGCTTGGCCAGCCAGATGGCTCAGTGGATAGAGTGCCAGGCGCCAAAGATTCATCTTCCTGATTTCAAATCTGGCCTCAGATGCTTACTCCCTATGTGACCCTGGGCAAGTCATTTAACTCTGTTTGCCTAAGTTCTTCCTCTGTGAAATAAACTGGAGAAGGAAATGTCAAATAATTCCAGTATCTTTGCCAAGAAAACCCTTAAACGGGATCATGAAGAGTCAGATGTGACTGAAAAGACTGGAAGCTGGGCATCACTGGAAGTGATAATGATGTGAAAAAAGAAAGTAACACTAACAAAACATTGAAAAAGAAACCAGTAAAAACAGAATAATCCTTGACCTAGAACTTCAAAATCCAGCCCTGCCTACATTTCTTTTTATTTTTTCAAAGGAGTTTCATGTTTCAGCCCTTCAAAGAAACTCCCAGTAGCTAAAGAAAGATTCATAGCCTAAAAAACTAACATATCTTCCTAGATCTTGAGGAAAAAAAAATCTGGGACAATAGCTGGGAAATTTCCAGTCACCAGGCAGTAGAGCAAGGTCATGACAGGAGTCCCCGTATCCAAATGTATCCCCTTCCCTCCTGCCCAGCTCTTCCCCATATTCTAGACCAGTAGGTCCAGGACAAGTGGGCGCTTACCTCATTTAAACTAGAGATGAAGCCAGAAGAGGAGCTGGAGAGGCCGAAGCGTTTCTCGATGGTGGTGAGGCTGCTCTTGAAGTAGGCACTATAGAGGAGCTGACACAATTGTAGGAGCCCCTGACAAAGCACAAACACCTGTCCAAGACAGAATATACAACAGCCAGTTAATCACTCTCATCCCAGCCTCCTCTGTCTCCGGGTTTCCTCCCTCACCATGGACAGAGACCTGATCTAGAGTCTAGAGGTATCTGGGGCCTGCTCCCAGCTCCACCAATCACTCTCTAAGTGATCGTAGGCATTTCACCCTTCTGAGTTTGGTCTTCCTTACCTGTAAGAAATAGGATTAGTTTAAGGGACCTCTCTAATCCCTTCAAGGTCTAATATTCTGTGATATCTATTGTCTATTCCAAAGGTCAGCAGAAAAGCCCTTACTCAAGTATTCTGGGTCTGGTCTTAGATAGATCCAGAGGAGAGAAGCTAAGGTAACCAACCATCAACCCACAAAGAAAAGCCAACAGAGTTGAAGGCCTCTAAGAAGACAGTACATATTTAGCTATTATTTTTTACTTAAAAAATAAATATTTTTAAAAAATAACATACAACAAATTTCAACAAAAAATTAATGAGAAATAACAAAGCACATCAATCTCTAAGTGCCAAACTACTTAAATTTTGATAAAAGTTTTAAAATAATTTTAGTAAAAGAATAACAATAGTCCTTTATTTTGTCTATGCCTTTCTTGGATCTCTGGGTATCTTTCTAGAACAGAATAAGCACCTAACAAGGTTCCAACAGGTTAGGTGAATAATTAGACTAGAGATGAGATAACCTCTGTAATCTGAGGCTAAAGCACAACATTTAAACCTCCTGGAAATCTCGGGTCCCCATGCTGATTCTCCCAACTCCATATGTTAATGGCAGCAGGAGTATCATTCCTAAGCCCCATCACATACTGAGTGATAGAGCAGGAGTCCTTAACCCTTTCTGTGTCTTGCCTCCCTTTGGCAGTTTGCTGAAACCTACGACCCCTTAGAAGAATCACATTTTTAAATGGATAAAATACATGTATTTATAAAGGTAACCTGCATAAGATAAAATATGTAAGTTTATAAAGAAAACCTATTATATTAAAAGAGTTACCAAAATATTTTTAAAAAATACAAGTTCATGAACTCCAGATTAAGAACCCCTGATTTAGGAGGTCCAGATCACCACTCAATGATCCCTTGGGCAATATTAATCCCCTGAGAAAAGGAGTGTATGTGGGAGATGGGAAAGTGATTCCTTTTTGTAATCTGACAATTTTCTTTCAGTTATCGCAGAACTGGAATCTCAAATGAACTAATTAGTGCTACATTCTCATGTTCTTTCATTCCAAAGCTTAGCCTCACTCCTTGTTCATTACTCCTCATTCCAAATAACAGGGCCAAAGCCAAGATTCCGTGTTGCCTCTCCCACCCTGACAAGGTCAATGCTTGGAGTGGCCAATTCCGGGCTCCTAGTCATTCCCGGAATGCCTTTACAAGTGACAATTCCTGTCAGGTACTAGGACAGAAAAGAGCTTCTAGCCCACAAAGAGGGAAGGAAGGGAGTAAGGATTTATACAGTACCTAAAATATCTCATTTGATCTCACAACTCTCAGAGATAGCGGTTGTTATTGTTCCCATTTTATAGTTGAAGAAACTGAGATAAACAGAGGTTAAGTGATTTGCCTAGCTAGTAAGTAAGGCCAGATTTGAATTCTGGTCTTCCCAATCCCAGGCCCAGTGCTAGATCCACTGTGCAAGCCAGATGTCTCCATCTTCCATAATGCCCAAACAATTTCAGATCTGTTTGTTTTTAGGTACTTTCATCATGTTCCTACTTCAATCCCTGATTTCCCCCTCCATATTAAGGTATTAACTTATTTTTAAAAATTTATTATATTTTTTAATAGAATTTTATTTTTTTCTCCTGTCACCACCATCATCCTCCCCGAAATAAGGAAGGAAGGGACGAGACAGAGATAGAATGAAGGAAGAAAAGAAAGAAAGAAAAAAGAAAGGAAGACAGAGAGAGAGAGAGAGAGAGAGAGAGAGAGAGAGAGAGAGAGAGAGAGAGAGAGAGAGAGAGATATTCCTTGTAAGAAATATGCATAGTCAAGGAAAATAAATTTGGTCATAGGATATGTTCAAAAACGATGACTCCTTCTGTACCCTGAATCCATTACGTCTCTGACAAGAGGTAGAGAGTATGTTTCAGCACTCGCTCCTGGAATCATGGATGGTGATTATGTCTTCAAAATTGCCTGTTTTCACAATATTGATATTATAGTATAAATTGTTCTGGTTCTGCTCATTTCTCTCCTCAGTTTATGTACGACTTTCTATGTCTCTTTGAAGTCATCTACTTCCTCATTTATCTCAACACATAGTTTTCTATCACTCTTACATAGTTTTTTCCCAAGTGATAAGTATCCCCTAATTTCCCATTTTTTGCCGGAATTGTTTTTTTTGACACCATGAAGAGAGCTGCTACCCATATCTTTGTACCAATAACTCACCCTCATCTCCACCGTATCCTGGGATCAAAGCAAATCTGATTGATCTTGGATGTATCTCCATGCTTCTCTTATTCTTAACACTAGTTCAAATTTCAGCTCTGCCACTTATTACTGTGTGACCTTGGGTAAGACATTTAACTTACTTGGGCCCAAGTTGCTTCATCTGTAAATTAGAGGGTTAGACTCAGTGACTTCTAAGGTTCAGAAGGACCTGGAGATGTACAGAGGAACAGGACACTGGGCACCCGAGTAAAGAGATGACCTCAGGGAAAGGGGTATGTATTTTGGCCATATAGGTGGAGGCTAAATAAAGATAGATCTAGATACCCTGGATTTTTTCCTAGGTCACTAGTGGTAGCCACAATAGAAGAGATGTTACAGATGCCAACATGCTGATCCTTTGTTTCTATTTCAGGACCCTTATCCAGCATCCACATGAGAGAATTTCCTAGAGGCAGCTTTTAGGGCAGTCAATAGAGTGCTGGACCTGGAGTCAGGAAGAGCTGAAGTTCAAATCCTACCTCAGGCAATTAATAGCTGTGTGACTCTAGGCAAGTAGTTTATTTTCTGTCTGCCTCAGTTTCATCTTCTATGAAATGGAGATAACAATAGCACTTACCTTCCAGATTAAGATAATATTAGTAAAGAGCACTCTGTAAATTTTAAATCACTATAAAAACGCTAGCTTTAAAAAAACTCCTCTTGCTTATAGATTATAAGGCCTACTTTTCCATTTCAGAGCTGGAGCTTTCCTCTTTCAGATAAGACAGCAGGTAAACCCTTCCCAAGTCCCCTTCCATTTCAGGTCTTCTCCACGCATGTAAGTTCTCATCACTGAAGTCTGTAGTACTCTTAAAAGGTCTAATTTCAGAAATAGATATGATTTTTTTCCCAGTTAAATGACATTAAAGAAGAGGTATTATTACCATTTGCTTTGTTATTGCACCCTATAAGCAATGGGATCTTTTCACCTGACTTGTGACTGAAACCTCCTTTGTGTATTTTCTCCCTATAGTATAATGGGTTTCTTAAGAACAGGAACTGTCTTGAGTCCTATTTCTATATCCAGTGCTTTGTACATAATAAGGGCTTAATCAATATTCTTTCATTCCTGTACACCAGGGAACTGAGAACTTGGCTGGATCAACCCCTTTGAAGGAAAGAGGAAGGCTCTTAGACAAGTCCAAGAAGATGGGCCAAGAACATGGGACAAGTTTCTTCCTCCATTCCAATAAAACCTTCCTGACCTTAGAAGGAAAACAAGAAATATTGTAGGGAAGTGGTGTCCTTGGAGGGGTAAGAAGTGAGGAGTAACTGAGTGAATGTGGGAAAGTGTGCGTATCCTTTGGTGAGGGGGGTCCAATATGTAACAGGAAAGGGGAGAAGAAAACAAAAGCATAAACCATGATTCTGCATGGGGAGTGTCTGAACTTTGTCACTCTAGTAGTCTCCAGGTTCCAGAACTTCAGAGGCACTCTTCTTTGTATAGCAGGGTAAGGGGAGTTAATGGAAAAATAGAATTGAGGAGAGATAGAGACAGAGACAGAGTGAGAAGGAGACAAAAGCAGAGAAACAGACAGTAAGAGAGACTTAGAGAGACTGAGATGCATGTAAAGAAAAAGTGTATATACAGTGTGAATGTATTTCAGAGGAAAAAGAGAATGCATGGATATAAATCCTCAGTGGGACCCTGGCCACTCCACAAACAGGAAGTCCCCCCCAAGGTAATGCTTCTGTTTTTCTGGCCTTTGGGGCCTGACATCTCTTAGAATTGGTGACTCAGAGCCTAGCTCTGTCTGCAATGCTGAGAAACCATAACGCTATACAGAACAGATACATGGTTATTGGAGAGGTTCTTGGTTGTCCTTCAGTCGCAAAGAGGACCAAAATGACATCACTAGATGATGCCTTTTGACTCATGCATGAATTGGATTTAAGTGAGGCAGAGTTGTATAGTCATTGGCTTCACTCTGTCTTTAGAGTCATCAAAGTCCACTGAGACAAAGGTCAAGATGACCGGACATGGCCCAGGATGCAGTGGATGACCTTGACATCTTTGATGTCTGACCAAGCTCTAAGCTCTCCACAAAGCCTGCTTCACCACCCTCATGGCTACTGGAACAAATTGTTCTCATTCCCCTATTGCACTGGAGGAGTCTTCACATGCTTGGGGTAGATATCCCCTCCTCAACTCACTGATGGGTTTGAAACTCCTCAATTACCCTCAATCTGGTTAAGTCCATCTGCTGAAACAGTTTACCAGATTATGACTGCTGAGAATCCTACAATTTCTTGGAGCCACAGGTGAGAGTAGGATAAATCAGGTGGACACCAAAGGTGGATGAGCCGCCCTGAAAAGGGTTCAGCAGCCCTTACATAAATGTGCTAGTCTTTTCTAAATATCCTTAGAGAGGGTGTATACACTACACAGACAGCGAGGGATCTATTTAAAACACATCTTTTTAGCTATTCTGTGCTGGTCAATTCTGAAACCTAGAGAAGTATTGGCTAGCACTGGGGAGTATAGACAGGGAACTTGGAGTAAATTGAGGAATCCTGTTGGATTGTATTTAAACCATACGTTCACTCTTCTCTCCACCAACAAGTGTGTGGCTCAGCTCTGGATCACACAATTGCAAGATGGAAACTGGATTAATTTCAAGCCTAGGACAAGAATGAATAAATGAAAGTAACTCTACTTAAGACCGTTTGGACGCTGCTGACTTCCCATCTCCATGTGTCCTTCAACAAAGCTAATGTCAGAAAATCATCCGTGAAGACATTCTGCTGTGCCAGGCAACAGAAACATTTTGAACTCAGGACTGAGACCGTTCTCCAAGTTGTACTTAATGACGCCTAAAGAATCAACTGAAAACTAACTGAAATAATTAAACTTCAGCAAAGTTGCAGGATATAAAACAAATCCATACAAATCGTCAACATTTCCATACGATATCAATAAAAACCAGAAGGAAGAGATAGATAAATATAATTAAAAAGAACTACAGATAGATAAATATAATTAAAAAGAACTTAGGAGCCTACCTGCCAAGATATAGACAAGAAGTATATAAATGCAACTGCAAGCCACTACTTATAGAAATAAAGACAGACCTCGATAAATGGAGAAGTATTATTTGTTAATGGGAAGGATGAGTCCAAAAGTAGCAAAGGATTACTTTACAGAATGAGAAAACATAATACCAAAGTTCAAGTGGACTCTGTTTCCATTGTTGGAATCATTGCATTTGTATCATTCATTTGGTTCTGCTTTCCTCAGCCTGCATTATTTCATACAACTTTGCAAAGTTTCTTTGCATTTTGCAAATTCAGTATTCTCTGTGGTATAGTGCTATTCCATTATGTTCATATACTGCAATTTATTCAGCTATTTCCCAATTATTGAGCACATATTTAGTTTCCAGGGCAGCTAGGTGGCACAATGGATAGAGTTCTGGGCCTGAAGTTAGGAAGACATTTTTCTGAGTTCAAATTCGGCCTCAGACACTTCCTAGATGTGTGACCATGGGCAAGTCACTTAACTCTCTTTACCTTAGTTTCCTCATCTGTAAAATGAGCTAGAGAAGGAAATAGTGAACCGCTGGAGTATTCAAGAAAATCCCAAATGGAATCATGAAGAGTCAAACACTACTGAAACAACTCACCAATGTTTGGTTTCCAGTTTCTGTTACAACAACTAATGATGTTATGAGTACTTTTATACATATGAGTCTTTTCTTGTTGTCAATAACCTTCTTGGGATATTATCCCAGGAGGAGGCACCATTTAGGAACTTTTCTTGCATGATTCCAAATTGCTTTCTAGAATGGTTGAACTAATTCATTTATGCATCAGCAATGCCTTTAAATTTGCTTTAATTTTTAAAAATATTTTATCCATGTTTTTTGTTTTTATGCAACCTTCATTTCCAAACGATAATATAAAAAGAAAGAGGGGGAAAAACAGTTACGCAAAAACTACTAAACATCTTAACCATTTCAACTATATATATATGTGTGTGTGTGTGTGTGTATACACATACATTATATATATACACATACATTATATATATACACATACATACTACATACACACACATACACACACACACACACACACACAAAATACCATTCCCCCACCTGTAGTTCCTCCACCTCCAAAAAGAAGGGAAAAAAGGTTCATTGTCTCAACATTTCTCCTGGGCTGTTTGATTATTATAATTGGCATAGGATTGTACATATAGAGCTGAAAGAAGTTTTAGAAATCATCAGGGTCAACCATTTCATTTTATAGATGAGGAAACTGAGGCACAGAGAGATTGACATTACAAGTCTGAAGCAGGATTTGAACTTGGGTCTTCCCAGCATTCTATCCCTTGTGCCACTTAGTTGCTTCTTTTATACAACATTCAGTTTCATTATTTTGTTGTTCTTTCCAGTTCATTTGTTGTATATTATGTTTTCCCACTTCTCTTTACTTTGAAGCACTATTTTGTAAGTCTTCCTATGCTTCTCTGAATTATTCACTTCCATTATTTCTTACAGAACAGTAATATCCCATTACATTTTTGTACCACAATTTGGTTAGTCATTCCTCAATCAAAGGGCATCTACTTTATTTTTAATTCTTTGCTACCACAAAAAGTGCAACTATGAATATTTCACTCTGTGTGGTACCTTGCTTTCCCTTAATGATCCCCTTGGGGTATACACATACCAGTGGGACCTCAGAATGAGAATGTCTTTTCCCTAGAGCCCTTCCAACTCTGAATTCATTTCATTTTTATTTATCCTTCCTCCTCCTCCTCTTTTCCCATCTTTTCTTCCTTCTCTACCCTTCTCCTTTCCTATCAGATCTTAAACTCAGTTCTAATTACCCCACTCCTACTCCATTCAAATCATCAGACTAATCCTGAATTAACAAGAAGTACTAACAGCCACCAACTCTACTAGAACTTTTGTAGTTAAAGTAGGTGGAGTGGGAGAGAATTGCATGTCCCAGATTCTTTTACGGAAAGGTACATCATGTACCAAAATTGTTTAGAAATGACTCTGACGTCTTGACATTTACAGTTAAGACTAGAATTCCTACTCTCCCTGACACCACCACCCCTCCTTGAGATTTCCTGGATGGCTTTCCATCCCAGCCTGGATGGAATCTTCTCTCTATGGGCAAGGTGAGGCAACTAAGCCCTCTTCAGGTCTCAGTACATTCCAGGACTGCCGTAAACTTGGCAGCATCTGAAATCCCCAGGCACCAACTTGGTAAGACAGCTAGGAAACAGGAACGTGGCTTGAGGGCAAGGAAGGGCAGCAAGCACCAACTCCAAGAGTTTTGTAGCCATTATCCTGGCACTGTATTGCCAGTCACAGGGGAAGATCTCATCTTCTTTGCAAAGACTTTTCATCATCCTTGCTGGAGATTACCTGGAATTATTTGCATCAAAACAATATTTTTTTTTGTCTTCCATGGGGTAGAAATCACTGAATCAACAAGTGTTACCTGAGGGCCTGGATGTAGCTAGCATTGTCCAACATGGAGAGCAAACCCACTACCACCTATAGATTGGTTTGGGGATGACAAGGATAGAAAGGAGGAGGAAAGAACAATAGGAGTGGGATTATTGCATGTTGGTAGTGGAAATCAGGATTACTGAGTGGATAAACAGCAGTAACATTCCACAAATTACCTTCATTTAATGATGGAAAAGTTTCTAAATGAGATAGAATTATAAGAAGTTTTAAAAATGAAATGGAAAATGGAAATTACTTTAAATCCTGTTTTTTGTGAAGCATTATGACATGTTCCCCACCTATGCTAAATGTTGGGGTACACATAGAAAATTGAGACAGTCTTTACTCTCAGGAAGCTCATATTCTAATTGAGAGGAACAACTCATAAAGAAGAGTTCATCTTCGATTCATGGTGGATGGAAAGACCAGGTGGTGCTCAGACAGAGAAGACTGCAGGGTAGCTGCCAAGGCCCAGAGGTCATTGGGGAGTATTGATAGGGTAGATGGTCCTGTACCAAGAAGAGAATAGATTCAAAGATTAGAATAGAGGGGGGCTCTGGTGTATCTCTAGCTGAGATAGAAAGGGCGTAATGGTCAGCGTCCAACTGACTGTGAAAGAAGGAAGGGAAAGATGGATGGGAAACATATGTGCTAGTGGCTGGCTAACAAAGAGAATAAATCACTAACCTCCTACAATGTCTATGCTATGTCACTAATTTACTTCTGGGTCTCTAAAATTATTTTGTGAAGTCATTTCTGAAATTAAGAAGCCCTGTTCTTAGCCTTTGGGGAATAAGTCTCCTAAGATACTGTAAGCCAGGCCTTCTTGAATTAGAAGTGGCTGCCTACACATGAGAGAAAGAATCTTTTCTCTAGCATGTGTTTCCCATCTGGTGGTATGGGAAGAACACTGTATTTAGATTCAGGACTTGAGATCAAATTCTAGCTTACTTACTACCTGTGTGATCTAGGGCTAGCTATTTCCCTTCTCTGGATGTCAAGTAGAAAATGAGGCGATTAGACAAGATGCCTATGCAATAGCTCTGAAAAGGAAATGATCTGATCAAAGTTATACACTAAAGGGCAGCTAGGTGGTTCAGTGGATAGATTACCAGGCCTCGAGTTAAGAAGATCTGAGTTCAAATCCAGCCTCCAACTAGTAACTGTTACTAGTTATGGGACCCTGGACAAATCACATAAGCCTGTAATTTATATCTTACATGGGGTAGGAGAATCCCATTTTTGCCTCATTTTCCTTATCCGTAAAATGATGTGGAAAAGCAAACCATTTTAGTATCTTTGCCAAGAAAACTCCCAATGGGGTCATGAAGAGTCAGAAACAATTGGACAGCAGTAACAGTGATAGTGCATTAAAGAAGATTACTCTGGCAATCTTACGTAGGCTGAATTGAAGAGGCCAGCGTCTGGAGGCAGGGAGATTAGCTATCAGGGCCTCAAGAGAGTCTACAAACAAGGGATGTAGGGTACTATCTGTCCTATCTCTGATGCCACACACTGAACTTGGCATTGCTAACCTTCAGTGGGACCTCCAGGCATGCAGACCTACCATATCTATATAGACAACTATAATCTTTTTTTATGATTTAACGATGAGCAGACAGAAAATGCATGGGAGTCAGAAGATATGGCAGAGTGTCCTGCAATATAAAAGCACTAGATTTGGGTTCAGACAGCTTGCACCTGGAGCAATATGGTGGTGCAGAACTCTGGACCTGAAGTCAAGAAGACCTGAGTTCAAATCTGGTCTCAGGCATTTACTAGCTGTGTGACTCTGGACAAGTCACTTAACTCTGTTTGCCTCAGTTTTCTTATCCATAAAATGAGCTGAAGAAGGAAATGGCAAATCACTGTAGTATCTTTGTTAAGAAAACCCTAAATGGAGTCAAGAACAGTAAGACACAACTGAACCACAACAGCCTGTGTGTGAATTCTAGTTCTGCTACTTATAACTTATGTGACCTTAAGTGAGTCATTTCTTATCTCTCTGGGTCTCAGCTTACCCATCTTAAAAATAAAAAGCTGAACTAAATGATTTCTAAGGTCCCTTCTAGCTGTGGTGCCTATAATTCTAATATTCCTATCTGATAAAGAAACCAGAAAGACAAAAATTAAAGCACTTCTTCAACTGGCTCAAAACGCCTAAGTAAGTGTATAGACAAACAGTTGTGATTGAAGTGGGAAAAAGTCATTATTGTCTGTGAAAAGCTGGAAGAGCTTTTGATGCAAAGTGATTTGAAGCCCAGGATCTAAAGGTATATATTCAAAAATAGAATCTTAAAGGTTGGTAGTGTTCATCCAGTAGAAGTCAACTGGACAATCTTAGGCCTGAAGCATGAATCCCTCCTACAATACCCTTCACAAGGAGCCATGCAGTTGCAAGCTGATGCAGCCCATCAATTGTGAAAAGGCTGACCAAGTTATTGTACATGTGATAGAATATTATTGTGCTATAGGAAATGATAAAGGGGACAGTTTCAGAGAAACCTAGGAGTACTTGTATGAACAGATGCGGAGTTAACGGAGCAAAACCAGAAGAACAATTTATACAATGACAACAACATGGTCAAGACAGACAAGCCTGAAAGATTTTTTGAGCTCTAATCAATGTAAAAACCAACCACGATTCCAACAGACTCATGATGAAGCATGCTATCCACTTTCTGACAGAGCAAGTGGACTCAAAAGGTAGATTGAGATATTTTGTCTGGATGAGGCTAAAAGGGGAATTTCTTTTCCTTGACCATACATTTTTGTAACAGGGTTTTCTCCTGCTCTCTCAGTGGAGGGAGGAGAAAGTGGAAGATAGATTTTCATTAATTGGGAAAAATAAAAAAATGAATTTTTAAAAAAAGAAGTCATTCATTCTCCAGTAATAGGAAGCTCACTGTCATGGAAGCCCATTATCATACTTGACTGATTTAATGGTTAGGAAGTTTCTCTATTTAGCTGAAATTCACCTTTTCATAACCTCTACTTGCTGACCCTCTTTGTCCTTCCCAGGGTAAGACTAAAACCTAATCTCCTTAAAAAAAAAAATCAAGCTTACAAATATTTAAGGACAGTGATAATACCCCAACCTCCAAGCTTTCTCTTCCCCAGATAGGCCTGTCTGGTTCTTTTTAACTGTTCTTCATTGGTCTAGTTTTGCTCCCCAGTCATCCTGGTCACTATTCTCTGGACATGCACCAACTTAGCAATGACCTTAAAAACTGGTTTCTGGAACAGAACACAATCTCCCAGAGAGCCTCTGACCACAGCCAAATATAGTGATGCTATCAATTCCTATATACTGTACACTATACTTAATAAAGACTGAGATACATTAGATTTTTTTGGCTTATTTTCTTGCCACGTCCCTTCCAATTCACTGAACATGCAAATTACTAAAACAACCACACACACACACACACACACACACATGCGTGCAGTCTTTTTCATATGACTACTTCTAGACACATTTTTCCTACCATGTACTTGTGCAGTTGATTTTTAAATTAATCAAAATGAGGTATTTTATATTTATCCCTAAAACATTTCATTGAATTACATTTGGTCCATAATTCTAGTTTATCAGGAATCTTTGCGATCCAAATTCTGCCATCTAGTTTACTAGCAAGCCCTGCAAGTTTGATAAACATGCTTCCTATGTTTCATTCAAGTTACCAGAAAAAATGGTTGGATCAGACAAGTGACTAAAACAGAAGCTTGAAGTAGGCCCCTGTGCTTCAAGGTTGACGTCTATTACTCAACATTTTTCAGATATGGTTGTTCAACCAATTCTAGATCTTCCTAATTAAATTATCATTTATCTTTCTTATAAAAAGTTTTGCCTATCTTTACCAGAAGGATGTAGGTTTACATATGAGCATTACTTTATTAAAAACTGGATTCATTTCTTCAGAGACATTTGCAATGTTCTTCCCTAGAGATGTTCACAACTAGAAAGTACCCTAATCCATTTAGGATTAGACACAACTCTATCTAGAGGCAGGGGGAAGGAGGAGATGGTCCAAAGGACCTTCCTTTGCCCTTTCCAGCCTATTAATTCTTAAAGGATTTATGAGATAATACAAGCAACTTCTTTGACCTCCTAGATGAAAGAAATGCTAAGCAAATCAAAAGCATATATAATGTCCTCATTCAGATTGCATGAGGGCTAGAAGGACTGGGGGGAAGATAATTGGAAGGGAGTTTATGATGTGGGCAAGGGAACAGAGAGTGATGATAGAGATGACCTAAAGATTATTATTGTCCTCAGATGAAACACTCAAATAGAATTGTTCTATTGACATAGTATGCATTGTAAATCTTCCTTGACTCCTGGCGACTTCTCCAAATGGAGCAGCTAACTAGAAATATTCACCAAACCACTGTATCTCAAAGTATAAAGACCAGTAGCCTCCCTGACTAAAGAAGGCACTGGGCCATGAGTCTTCTGCTGAATTAAGGCCTGGGGGAATAGCCAACTCCTTTTTTCCTGGATGGGAACTTGAGTATGAGGTAGCTACCAATTCTCCAGGTGTCGCCCCCCCCTACACCCTCCAAGCAAGAATAGGTACAAAGTTCCCAAAACTTGATTTGCATATCTGGTCATCAAGGCTCCCATTTCCCACGTCCTAATGCATGGATCTACTTGATCCAGATAAGAACCCTATGAACATAAGAAAACACAACACTGGACTGGACCAGTTCCACCAGACTGCCTCCTTATTTTGAACATTTTCCCCTCAATACAGCTGGCTTGTTTTACTTTCTGCTGATTTCCATCTTGTGCTGTGCTCCCAAACGTTTGTTGTTTTGGTTCATCCTTCATTGTCAAAGAGGACCAGTGACGTCAGAGGGGTGATGTTTGACTTGCAAGTGAATTGGGTTTAAATGAGACAAAGCTGTGCAAAGCCATCAGCCTCATTCCTCCGGTCACCAGAGTCCAGTAGCAAGACGTAGGTCAAGATGACAGCAAAACTTTGTTCATTATCTGGTTGACCGAGGAACTGATGGTTGTGTGTGCTGAGAAAAAGCAGCCTCCATACATACACGTAAATGCATGCAAACATACATACATACAACATTGGTTGAAAGGCATGTTCAGGTGACAAGGAGAGAGTAACTTTCTGTGGAGATTTCTTGCTCTTTTTCAGAAATAGTTAGAACAACGTGGAGAGAGAAAGAAGAACCATGGGGATGACCTCTCTTGGGATGGTTTTTGAGCGACATTGGAGAGGGAGGAGACTCTGGCCCCTGCCCCACTCCCACCTTAGACAGAGAAAGGAAGGAAGTCGCCTGCATCCTGGAGTGGGAGAGATCACCCTGCAGGGCCTTTTGATCTATAACAAGCCTGGTCCTTTCCCCTTTTTTCTTGGGGAGGTGACCTGGGATCCACACTGTGGCTAGAAAGCCCTTTAAAGGCACTATACAGGAAATCAAATATTTGCCCAACACAGGAAAAACGGCACCCAAGATAAAGCCCAGAGATCCTGAGCAGTCCATTGGGATCAAAGTGAGTGGCAGAAGCTGTACTAATAATAATCACTAAGGACCTTTGATAAGAGCAGGTCCTACTGAAGCCTTGAAAACATCCAAGTCAGAACATTCTGTCTAGGGCTTTGCTTGTGAGATCCGATTGGGTAGAAAACTAGGCTAGGCTGTTGAAGAACCCTAAAAATAGGATCCACACCTTTTTCTGGAAAAATCTAAGTACAGCTCTGCCTGCAGGGCAAGGGGTTGAGCCAGGTGATCTTGAGTTCTGTTCTATCTCTCTCAAACTGATCTCCTGCTGGTACCAATTCTTCCCACCTCACCTCACTCCCTCCCACTCCCCAAACACGTTTCTCCGTCTTGATCTTGCCTTTGCATTGACTTCCCTCTTTCTCGTCCTCCTCTCCCTCCACCATTCCCTTTTGTCTGGAAGGCTCTCTCTCTTTACCTCCATCTTGGAGAATATCTGGCTTTCTTCAAGACTCAATTCAAGTGCCTCCTTTTGCAAGAATCCTTCCAGGTTCCCCCCGTTTCTAGTGTCTTTCACTTCTAAAGTTACATCTTATCTATTCTGCGCATCTTATGTGTATCTAGTTTTTATATACATATATGTGTGTATGTATATATGTGCATATATGTATGTATGTATATAGGGTATGTATATATGTATATGTGCATGTGTATGTACGTGTGTATATATATATATGCATATGTGTGTATATGGTGTCTCCCCATTAGGATGTTGCTTTGTCCTTCATTTTTAAGAACATCAATGACATTACAGGGTGATGTTTTGATTCAAATGGATTAGATTTAAGTGAGGAGTGTTGCATGAAGTTGCCAGCCTCACTCTCTTTTCCAGATTCAGTGAAGTCCAGTGACAGGACAAGAGTCAAAATGACCAATGATGGCCCCCGATGCAGTGAGTGATCTTGGCATCTTCAATGTGTGGCCAAGCTCTAAGTCTTCCACAGCATCTGCTTTAGCTGCCTTCATGGCCATCGGAACAAATTGGAACATCTGCTCATTTCAGCAAAGGAAGTTTTCACAAACTTGGGGCAGATACTCCCTTAATTCACCAATGAGTTTGAGGTCTGTTGATTCCCCTCAACCTGTTTAGCCCGTCTGCCAAGACAGCTTTCCTGGGGTGTGGCTGCTACTCATGCGACAATTTCTTGGAGCCATGGGTGAGAGTTGGGTGAAGGTGGAATCCAAAGGTGGATGAGCTTAACAAGCCCTCACACCAGAGGTTCTGCTCCTCTCTGAGCACCCCATACTTCCACCTATTAGGATCCCCAGCACTAAGCACTTAACTTGGCACAAACTAAATGCTGGCTTCACAGATACTAATTGATGGACTGATTGATTGATTAACCTCAGACCTAAGACCTATTTTGGCAATTCATAATGGGATCTTTTCCCTTTGAACCACTTAAACCTAAGTGTTTCTGATCTCACTTGGTGTTATCTATTTATATATGTTCTGTCACAACTAGAATATAAGCTCCCTGATGATAGGAGCTGTACTTGCTTTTGCTTTTTATCTCTAGTACTGGATATGGTGTCTGGCATATAGGAAGGGTATATTCACACCCTTGTTCAAATCCCATTACAAAAATTTTTGAAGGTTCCACTTCTTTTCTAGAGTAACATTGCCAACTGATGGAGTTTGGGAGAATCTAAGGGGGTAAGAGTAATTTTTAAGGTAAGGTGCAAGGATGTACCCCAAAGGGCAATTGGGTTAATTTCAAACTATGTAAGTAGCTTGTAATCATTTAATCAATTATTGATTACATGCCTACCATGTACAAGGTTCTGTACTAGATGGTGGTAATATAAGCAACTTCCTACCCTTAAAGAGCTTAAATGAACTATATTTCATATAAACATATACAAAAATATATATACATTTATATATGCATGTAAAATATATATGTATTTATGTATACACATATGTATACAATAAAACACATATTATGTATATATATGATTGTGCATACATGCATGTATGTATGTATGTATATTCAAGGCTCAGAAAAGCAATTCATTAATTTGTCTACATATATAAATAGATAAGCTATCTTACTTGTCTTGAATCTTTCCTGGAGACAAATACTGAGCTTCTTATTAGCCCTATCTTGTAAGAGGTGATAGATAAGATTTGCAGAATGAGACATGCATTTTACTGTGTCAATTTGTTTTGCCTGACTATATTTATCTGTTATAAGGGAAATCTTTCATTTGGGGGGAATGTTATTAAGGGGAAGGAAAAGGTAATGATAGCGATAGAAAAAAAGAGAAAAGAACATCGATGAAACATTTAAAATACACAGGAGAAGGCAAAAGGAATTTGAGGAGACATAGACAAGCCTGACAGTCACCTGACAAGCCTTACTTTTGTATTAAATTTAATATAAAGGTGAGAATCAGGTCTCTGCTGTCACCAGCGCAGGCACTGAGGAAGCCCTTTACCATCCTAGACTTTCTCTGTAACTTATAGTTTTAGAGAGTTGACTGGAACACTCAGAGATTACTTAATCCATTTACCAAGGGTCATGATATGTCAGAAGCTGGAAGGACCCAGCCTTCCAGGCCTCTAGGCACCACCGCATGCTACTTTAATGAGTCAACAGCAATTATGGAGCACCTACTATTCACTAAGCACTGTGCTAAATGCTAGAGATGCAAAAAGAAAGGCAAAAATAAAAAGCTAATCAAGAAGCTCAGAGTCCAATGGGAAACATGCAAACAATTATGTACAAACAAGCTATAAACTGGATCGGTCAGAAAGTCAACAGAGGGAAGGCAGAAGAATTAAGGAAGATCAGGCAACAGTTCTTTTTGAAGGTGAGATTTTAGTTGCTGTTGTTGTATGTATTTGTCCTTCATTCTCAAAGAGGACCGTGACATCAAGATGATGACATGACTTGCACTTAACTTTGATTTGAGTGTAGAAAGACTGTGCAAGGTCACCAGACTCTCTTTCTCCTCCAGAGTCATCTGCATTCAGATATTCATCAGGATGACTGGAGGTGGCCCAGGATGC
Source organism: Bettongia penicillata ogilbyi (assembly GCA_023548195.1). Classification (NCBI taxonomy): domain Eukaryota; kingdom Metazoa; phylum Chordata; class Mammalia; order Diprotodontia; family Potoroidae; genus Bettongia; species Bettongia penicillata. The sequence continues at coordinate 3,223,221 of JAJHZJ010000133.1, forward strand.
AATGGGAAACCTTGGCCTTTTAACGTAGTTACTTAAACTGAGGTAATGCCTGGTCAGTTGAATAGGTCTCTTTAAGAAGTAATCAGTGAATGTTTTTCGTTTTTAGAAGGTGGGATTTTAACTGAGACTTGAAGGAAGCCAGAAGGCAGAGATGAGAAGGGAGAGCATTTCAGGCATGGGTCATTGTGTACATTGTGTACATCCTTTTTTTTCAAAGACCATGACATCAGAGAAATGATGACATGCCTTACACTGGACTTTGTTCTGAGCAAGGGAGGGCTGTGCAAGGTCACCAGTCTCACTTTCTCCTCCTGAGCCATCTGGGTCCAGTGGCCTGATATTCATCAGGATTGCTGGAGATGGTCCAGGATGAAATGGGGGACCTTGGCCTTTTCAGGCACACACTTAGAGGGAGGTAATGATCATTGAGTGAATAAGTTTCTTTAAGAAGAAGTCAGGAAATGGCCCTTTTAATGAGCAAAAGAAAAAATAACAAAAATCAAACTGGGAGGGAAAGAGAAACTTACTATTGATAATGACTTTAAGCCAGCCACGAAGTGGAGCTTGGGCAGGGACTTATTATCCAAACTACGGGCTTCAGAGTGCACTGGGTTTAAGGTTTTTCTCAGGCATGAGAGAGAGTCAGTGAAAATGTATAATCAGAAGATGGAATGTCTTGTGCAAATAATAGCAAGAAGACCAATGTTACTAGATAGAAGATACATGGAGATGGGGAAAGGGCGGTGGAAGGTTCAAGAATACTGGGTAAGTAGGGAGGGGTAAGGTTATAAAGGGCTTTAAATGCCAAACTGCTGAATACGGAAGGGGGACTGGCTGAAGTGTCTACTCTCAGTCACCAGGGCAATGTACCTTGGACAGAACTAGACTAATTAAACAGAGGAGCCTCAGCTCAGGCATGTTCAATTAGAACTGCTAGAGAAACAAATATCCAGGTTTCAAAAAAGTGAAGGATCTATCTTATCTAAACCTTATCTCCCCAAGCCACAATACTTTGCACACAGTACACACCTAGTATTGAATCACATTGATATGTACAGCCTGCATTTGGAGATACGGGTCTGGGGCCCAGAAAGGACTAGGTACTGTGGGAAGTAGGCAAAGTAACAGGATCATAAACTTTGAGAGGGAAGGAGTCCCTCTCAAAACCTCTCATGAGGAACTATAAGAGGAGTTGAATGATTTTGAACAACTGACCATATAATACGATAATATCAATGCCTAACATTAGAACTGAATCATTGGTCTGGGTCCTGTTAGGGCATTAAGCTTCACCTATCCCAGGCATGACCCAGACATTGTTTCAAGAACCCAAACTTCTAAAATTATCTTACAGGATTGAGAGTCAAGGGTGGTTTTAAAATGTGATCTCTTTGACTGGCAATGATTGAAGAAACTCTAACCACCACTCCCTCCTCCCCAGCTTCTTTCAGCCTGTTTCTGACCATGGAGGTAGAATGAGGAGAAGAGATAGTCCCTTCCATAACGAAATTTACAATATAAGAAGGAAGAGCCCTAAGAAAGAACTGGGTGTACGTTCTGGCTCAGTCACTGATTAGTTGTGTAACATTGGACAAGGCTTTGATATTGGGGCACATCTCTGTGCCTTTGTACAGGCTATCCCTCATCACTGGAAATACAGACCCTTCTCAATTTCATCCCTCTTAAAATCTCTCCTTTCCTTCTAAATCAGGGGTGGGAACCTGTGGCCTCAAGGCTACACATGGTCTTCTAGGTCTTCAAGTGCAGTTCTTTGACTGAATCCAAACTTCACAGAACAAATCCCCTTTATAAAAAGATTTGTTCCATAAAACTTGGACTCTACTTTTACATGCTTATGCTCCTTCCCCAGATAGAATGCTAAGTTCCACGAGGTCAGGCACCATTTTATTTCTATGGTTTGTATTTCCAGCACCTGGTACAGTAGTAGATGCCTGATAAATACTTATTGATTGAGTGACTGAGGACATGGAATTTGAGCTGGTCATTTAAAAACAGAAGACTTCAAGAGGCCATAGAGTGATGAGAGAGAGAGAGGGAGGGAGAGAGGGAGAGAGGGAGAGAGAGAGAGGTGGGGGAAAGAGAGAGAGAGGGAGGGAGGGAAAGAGACAGAGAGAGACAGAGAGAGAGAGAGAGAGAGAGACAGAGAGAGAGACAGAGAGACAGAGAGAGAGAGACAGAGAGGGAGAGAGGGAGAGAGACAGAGACAGAGAGAGAGAGAGACAGAGAGAGAGACAGAGACAGAGAGAGAGACAGAGAGAGAGACAGAGAGAGAGACAGAGAGAGAGACAGAGACAGACAGACAGACATGAGGTGCGGGAGAATGAAGAGGAGGGAATCCCAGGCAAAGGAGTAGAGAGGCCAATGGTACTGAATATTTGGTCCATTTTGGCCAGATTGAATCCGGATGCTTCTCTCAATTCACTTGTAATTTCTTCCTAACCTTTTTCCTTCTTTCAAAGTTTCTACTGAGGTCACAGCGATCTCTGGGGAAAACATTAAAAAATAAAAAGTAGACGCCAGAGCGGAGGTCCCCCCCCCCCAGCCACAGACATGCTCACATGCAGAGACATGCACTGCTACACAGAGAGATACTTTCCATAATCCCCTTTTAATCACCTTGACATTTCCCTTCTGAGAGGCTGGGCATTCATAACCATAGGCTGTTTACACAAGACAGTTGACTCTCCTCCAAGCTACACTTGACTCTAAAATAGAGAAACCAGCCCTGGGGAAAGCTTTCACACTCAACCGTGCCTGCCAACTCTTGCAGACCTTTAGCATTCATAGGATAACATATTTGCAAAGAAAGAAATAAAAATTGGACTGAGTACTCAGTTTTTATTGTCTCCACCATAGAAAAATGTTAACTTCAAAGGTCGGCTTCTAGATGCAACTAGGTGGATAGAAAGCAGTCCTGGAGTCATGAAGACCTTAGTTCAAATCCAGCCTCAGATAGTTATTAGCTGTATACCCTACTTCAATTTCCTCAAGTTGTGAAATGGAGAAAACGCTAGTCCCTGCTCCCCAAGGTTGTTCTGAGAATCATTGAGATAGTATTTGCAAAGCACTTAGAGCAGTGCCTATGTGTTGCTGTTAGTTGTGTCTGACTCTTGTTACCTCATTTGGGGTTTTCTTTGAAAGGTACTAGAATGGTTTACCCCTTGGAAGCAAACAGGGTTAAGTGACCTGCCCAGGGTCACACAGCTAGTAAGTGTCTCAGACTGGATTTGAACTCAGGTCTTCCTGACGCCAGGCCCAGCACTCTGAACTGTGCCAACTAGCTACCCCACCTGACGCATAGTAGATGCTTAATGAACCCTCCCTTCCTTCCTTCCTGCTTTCCTTCCTTCCTGTCTACAGTGGACTGAGGTTAGACTCAAGTACTGGCAGAATGGGGAAAAGCATGAACAAAGAGCTAGAAGGTTCAGGGTTCTAACCCCCAGGGCTGTCTCTACTTGGCTGCATCCATCTTGTATCACTGAGTCACTATAAAGACAATCTCCCAGGTTCCTTTCACCTCTGAAACTCTATGATTCTAGGTGACCTAAGCACAAAATGGATCTTCACCGTCTCGTTCTTTGTCTTTCATTAAAAAAAAAAAAGTCAGAAAACTCTGTGCTGGGGACTCTCATTGGCTTGATGTTTGTCTCACAGGAAAGTCACTTGATGCTGCCTGGCTTTTTCTCTCTACTGGTAGGAAAACCATGGATGGAAGACACTTTCTAAATTGTCAAAGTGCAGAGTAAGGTTCAGAAAGCATTTCACAGATATTATCTCTTGTGATTTTGACAGATTGGCAAGATAGGTCTTATCAACATTACTATAAAAGTGAGTTAATGGAGGTTCAGAGGTTAATTGATTTGCAATTCCAAGTCACACAACTAGTATGTATCGAAGTCTGAACCTAGATCCTCCTGACTCCAAGTCTAGCACTAGGCTACACTGCCTCTTACAGAGGTACCATGAAGTTGTTTTGGGGGAGGGGTGATGAGAGTAGGGGTGGGGGAACAATGTCTGGACCTGTGACTTTCTGGATTTACACAGAGCTCCCCTCTGCAACCATAGCTGCCTGTGACTTCTTGTTTCAGAGAGCTGTCTGGGGTCTCTAAAAGCAACATTCCCATGGGTACATGGCTAATATGCATCAGACATCAGACTTGTATCCAGGTCCTTCTGACTGCAAGGCTGGACTTCAATCTACTGTGTTGATAAACACCATTACTAGTGATATGAAGATAATATTATTCCCATTTTACAGATGAGGAAATGGAAACTCAGAGAAATTAACAGATTCCCCCAAGGCCATATAGCAATACTGCAACCAGAACAGTAGGTTGGTTACCTGACTCATGGCCCTTTGGTCTTTCCAGTATGTCACACATTCATGACAGGCTTAACCCATATCTTCTACAAATCAGCTCTAAAGTGGGCATTTGGTGAACATATTTTGGACTAAATAGGATCCCTTTCTTCGAGTGAGGAGATTCAGTGGGTCAGACAAAGTGCTTTGGAAAGTTAAGGGTTGATAGAACAGGTACTGCCTTAGAAGAGCTTTGCACATAGGCGAGTCTTTATAAGTATTTGTAGACTTGGCTCACATGACTCCCTGCTTTGGCCTTCCGTCACTTCCATCTCTCTTTGGCTTCAATTCCACTTAAGTCAATTCAATTCAATTAAGCAAACAAGTACCTATTAAGTCCCTACTATGTGCAGAGCTTTGTGCTAAATAAGGAAGAGAAAAAGAGGAGATGAAGATGGAGATGGATTTTTTTTAACGGCCCAGTCTTTATCTGCAAAAAGCAAATAAATATGGGGTCTTTGAACTCGTTTTTTAAAAAATATTTTATAATTGTATTTCAACGTAAATAGTTTCCTTTGTAATGGTAAGTACTTTCTTTTACTTGTTTAAAAACATTATTCTGAGAAGCAATTTCTAGGCTTCACCAGATCACCAAGTAGTCCATTTCATAAACAAGGTTAAGAAAACTTGTATATAGACAAACAATATGGAAATAGAGAGTGATGGGGAACCAACCACATGAAGGTTTAAGGAAAGGGCTCTTCTGTCTAAGGCAGTACCTGCTCTATCAACCCTTAACTTCCCAAAGCACTTTGTCTGACCCACTGACCCTCCTCACCTAGAAGATGCTCAGGAACCACAAAAGGGTTCCTATTTAGCCCCAAAATATGTTCATCAAATGCCTGCTTCAGAGTTAATTTGCAGAAGATATGGAATAAGCCACTGTTATGAATGTGTGGCATACTGGAAAGATCAAAGGGCCATGAAAAAGGTAACCAATCTGCCGTTCTGGTCCCAGCAGTGCTATGGAAAGAGAATGGTGAGACCTGGGTTCAAATCCTGCCCTCACTAAGTACAAACTGTGTGATCATGACCTATCAGTCAATCACGAACATTTCTTAAGCATATATTTAATATCTACCAGTTACTGTGTTAAGCATTGTTACAAAGAAAAAGCAAAAATAGTCTATCCTCAAGAAACTTACATTCTAATGGCAGAGACAACATAAATACATAGATACATATGAGGTACACAGAGAGTAGATGGAAGGTAAACTAAGAGGGCCAGGCGCTAATAGCCAGGAGCAGACATGAGGCAGAGACCCCAGTGAGGTCGCCTGCAGAAGGCAGCATGAACCTCGGTTTCTTCATAATATGAAGATAAGAATATTTATAATGACCATCACATTGGCTTGTTGTTAGAACCAAATGAAATAATATATATGTGGAATTTTATAAACCTTAAAAAACTATAGAATGCCATGTATCATCATCACCATTTATCGTTATCATCACTATCACAATGCAATCGGGGACTTGGAAAATGCACACAGAAACTGTGACATTATTATTTTTTACATATCATATATTGTTATTACTACAACATAACAAGGGACATGGGAAATGTACATAGATAACTGTGACATTATTACTATATTATATATTTACATATCATTACTATATTATACTATAGCAGCCATGGGAAATGCACACAGATAAGTATGATGTTATTGTATCTTTTATTATCATTATTATTACAATATAACAGGGGACATAAGAAATGCACAGAGATAACTGTGCTATAAGGTAGGATGTTATAGGAGCCAAGGAGAATCCCAGCAAAGTTACTTTAAGAAGGTCAGAGTGTGGGACATTATTTTTACCTAAAGCACAGGGAAGACTTCATGGAGAAAGTGGCATCTGAACTATTAGGACAGCTCCTGAACTCGTCTTCCTTTCTCCAGTCATTAACACCTTCGACCTACCTTCCACCTGGATACCAAATTGATATTCCTAAAACACAGGTCCAGTCATGTTTCATTCCTGTTCCAGTGGTAATCTACTGCCTTCAGGACAAAATTTAAGGTTTTCTATGTGACTTTTAAAGTGCTTCACAATCTAGCTACAACCTCTCTTTCCAAGCTTGTTGCAGACACCCCACTCTTCCCTTACTCAATGTCGTAACCAAATTGATTTGTTAGTCGCTTCTCATGCCCAACATTCCATCTCCCATCCCTCATACCTAGAATGCACTCCCTCTTCCCCTTCATGCTGGAAGTTCTCTAGCTTCCTGCAAATCTCAGCTTCATTCTACCAGATATAAGAAATCTATCCCGATGACTCCCATTGCTAACGCCCTCCAGTTACTTTGTGGTGACTTTGAACACATTTTCTATTTTCTTATCTGTATACATGCTGTTTCTATTGATAGACTAGAAGTCCCTGGAGGGCAGCGACTATTTCATGTTTGTCTTTGTAGCTCCAGTGCTCAGTACAATGCCTAGTCCATACATGTTGTTCATCCTTCATCCTCAAATAGGACTGATAACATCAGGAGGGTGATGTCATGATTTGCAAGTGGATTGGACTGTGCAAAGTCATCAGCCTCAATCTCTCTTCCAGAGTCATCTGAGTCCAAAAATTGGTGTTAATAAATGTTTGTTGAGTTGAATTTGGCCTTTGGGGAAGGAAAGATTTCCCAGAGGTAGATCCAAGGAATGAGTTAAGCTGACATGATGGTAATTCTCCTTACTTGTGAGCCATCAGCAATACCCACACTCTGGTCAATCTTGTAGAATGCAAAGTATGAATGAGATTCCAGGGTGAGGAATCTCAGTGTACACACTTAGATTTAAATGGCACTTAAGGCTTGCAAAGCAGTTTTCTTGCAACCACTTTTAGAGGCAGATATCAGAATTAGCGATACCTTCATTTCATAGGTGAACTGTTGGAATTAAAATGACATTTATAATGCACTAAAAAATAATTGAGTAACTTGCCCCATCATCACAGGTCTTCTGAGTCCAAAACCAGTTTCTTTCCATTTTACTAAGTGGACAGTCACTGAGATGAAGATTTACTCTCAGAATTCAGTCTCATTGAGCTTAGATAAATCTTAAAAACTTACATCTTAAGATGAGTTTCAAGAGGACAAAGTTCTAGACTCCATTCGACTCTAATTCACTGTGTGACTTTGGACAAATCATCACACAACTCTCTCTGGACCTCAATTGTTTTGGGGTGCAAAATAAGGAAACATCAGATTAGACTATCTCTAAGACATGATTCTTAAAAGTTCTTAACGTTCGACTATTTGAAAGCACTGTTGAACATTATGTAAGCCACTTTTCTTTTATGAAACTCCATTTTCTCAGTCTATAAGAAAGATGGCATGATAATTAAGATCCCTTGAAGCTATAAAGGGTCCATGAGACCTCTTTAACTCTGAATCCAGACACCTGAATCCAGTGCTTCCTCCCTCTCCCTTGTCTTCCAGGAAAAATGCCTGCTGCCCCTATTTCCTAGTCTCATCCAGCCCCAATCTTTACTCCTTTGCTTCACTGAGGTCACCAAGGAAATAATATCCCTTCTTTTTAAATTTACATTTTCAAATTCTATCCCAACTCCAATTCGGGTCCTAATCTCCAAACCCCAAATTGAGTACAAGTCCCTGTACTTTTCTGGCCTGCCTGGCCGGCCTACTCACTTATTGCTTTCTCCTTTCCTCTTGCTTTCTTCTAATCTCCTATTTTCTTATGTAATGCTCTTCCCAGAAGCTTGGGTTCAAACTCGTCAGCAATCACACCATGAGTCATCCAGTTAATTCGCCAACTGTTATAAATTAGCATTTACCAAAAGACATTTACATAAAATTAACTAGAGGTCTCTCTTTCCAGCTAGGTAATTAACCAGCTCTGCGAACTTGGGTAAGTCCCTTCCGCTGATTCTTATCTATGAAATGAGCTGGATTGGTCTAGATGATCTTTAAGATTCTTTGAAACTCTTACCAGCCTGATTCCTCTCTATAAGGCATCACATAATAGAAAGATGGGAAGTTCCTGGTGTAGGAGAAATCTACTTTCCCTCAATAATGACTAATTGAGTACTTCAGGTGGGCCCTCTTTGGTCATTTTTTACATTTGCTTGTAAACAGAAAGGCAGTCAGGTATAGTGGAGCATGTGCTAGTTTTAGGGTTAGAAAAGCTTGGGTTTGAATCACCACCTCTGACACGTAATATCTCTGTGGCCAAAAGTGAATAATGTAATCTCTCTGAGCCTCAGAATAATCTCTAAAACTAGTGCTAGACTTTGGAGTCATTAAGACCTGGGTTCAAAAGTGGCCTCTGCTTCTGACACTTCCAAAGCTAAGGGCAAGTTGCTTAAGTACTCTAAGCCTCACACTGGGTAGAATGTTGGATCTCAAGTCAGGAAAACCTGAGTTCAAATCCAGCCTCAGACAGATAGCTAGCTACTGTTTGTCCTTCTTTTCAAAGAGGATCAATGACATTGTGGGATGGTGCCTTGACTTGCACCAATGACATCATAGGTAATGGCTTCACTTGTGAATTGGAGTATGTGAAGTACAATTGCACAGAGTCATCAGCCTCACTCTCTCTTCCAAAGTCATCAAAATCCAGTGGCAAGAGAAAATCAAGACACCCAGAGAGGGCTTAGGATGTCTTCAATGTCTGACCAAGCTCTAAGTACTTTATAGTGCTTGCCTTAGCCACCTTCATGGCCATTGAAATAAATTGTCTTCATCAGCCCATGCTTAAGGAAGAAACCCTCCTCACTCAACAACAAATTTAAAGCCTGTCAGTTACCGTCAATCTGGTATTCCAGATTCCATTTGGAAGGATGATTTCACTAGAATGTGCTACAGCTTCTTGGAGTCACAAGTGAGAGTTAGGTGAAGGTGGACACCAAAGGTGGATGAGCAGTCCTGAAAAGGGCTCAGCAAACCCTTACATCAGAGGTGCTGGTCCTCTCTGAAAACCCTAAGGAAACATACACTTAACTAGCCACATGACCTTGTAAATCACTTGACCTCTGTTTCCTCAATTTCTTCAATTGTAAAGTGGGAGTGATATTAGCACCTACCTCTCAGGGTTGTCATGAGGATCAAGTGAGATAACATTTGTAAAATTCCTATAATTATCTAAAATTGATGTTATAAATTGGTTGGTAGAAGGAGTCCCCACAACTACAAAATCCCAGGTCCTTGACTACTGAGGCTAACAAAGAGCTTTCACACAGTCCTGAGACAATTGTCACCTTCAGTAATGTATCATTTCTAAATCATTTATAAATAACACAGGCTGTAAGGTAACTCACTGATCTCTTCTGGATTTACCCATAACACCCTGACAACACAGCAAAGTCTACTTCTGCAGATCAATCCAATCAGCAATGATGAAGTGCTTATAATGAGCCAGGCACTGTTACTGTATTTGGAAATGGAGAAACAAAGACCCTGCCTTCAAGGTGCTTACATTCTACTTTAAGTAAAACAGCATGGATACATATGAATAAATACAAAACATATGTCATGTAAATGTAATGTCATTGAGGTGTGACTCGAGTTGCTTAGAGGAATTAAGGAAGGCTTCCTGGAAGAAGAGAAAGCTGAATATTCTGTTAGGTGAAGGTCAGAAAGGAGGGCATTCAGGGATGGAGGACAGTCTGGTCAATGGAAGTTATGGAAGATGGAATGTTACATGTGAAAAAGTGAGAGGGGAATAAGCATTTATATAGCACTTACTAGGTGCCAAATACAATGCTAAGTGTTTTATAAATATTATCTCACTTGGTGCTCACAACAACCCTATGAAGGTTATTAGCCCCATTTTACAGTTGAGGAAATGGAGACAAACAGAGATGAAATGATTTGCCCAGAATCACAAAGCTAGTAAATGTCTAAACCAGGATTGGAGCTCATATCTTCTTGACTCTCAATGCTCTTTCCACTGCACCACCTGCCCTCCTTAGCAAGAACAAGTAAGCCAGGTAAGATGGACCACAGAGTGTTTGAAGGACATAATGTACTAAGTCAGGAAAAGTCGGCTGGAGCCAAATGTCAAACAAAATCATTTGCCTTCTCTCCTACTGGCACTTTTTGAGCAAGGAATAATCCAGAACAGGCCTGTACTTTAGGAACATCATTTTGGCAGCTGTGTGGAGGATAGATTTGAGAGAGGAGAAATTAGAGGCAGGAAGGCCAGTTATAAGGATAAAGGAATAAACTGGTTGTGATAAGATCAGAGGTTTCCCATTGCCTCCACAGCAGAGATTAGTTGTACCTAAAAGGCAACAAAGCTTTCCCTGGAAATTGATCAACCCCTACCTCTCTTGTCACAGTTTCCTAGTCACCTAAAAGCATCTAAAGGACCACCCAATTAGACTTAAAGCCCTTATGTCTGAAGACCACTTGAACCATCATACCCTACCTGTTGACTAGAAGCATTGCCATGTGGAGACAGAAGGATCATGTCCATAGGAACTAAGGGCCCCTATCTCCTGGTTATATATCCTTAATATGTTAGCACAAAGTAAATCTGCTTTTATTAACTGCTTAGTAACTTCTTTTGTTTCAAACTAGAACCTGGACTGGTGTCAGCCCCACCTACCCACCCAACACCAGGTAATTGATGATAAGGACTTGAATTAGGCTGGTGTGAGTGGAAAAAAGGGTTAGGGTGGCAAAAGTGTTGTAGATATACAACAGATGGAAATTGGCTAGATAGATATGGAAGATGGAGAAGAGAGAAGAGTCTAAGATGACTGTATGGGGGACTAGATGTATAACAGAATATTAGAAACATAGATTTGGAGCTTGAAGGAAGCCTAGAGGTCATCTAATCCAACATCTTCATTTCATTGCTGAAAAGTCTGAAGACCAGAGAGTTTAATGACTTGTCCAAGGTCACACATAGTTAATGACGGAGCCAGCAAAAGTCTCCCTGGTTTTAACAGAAAGGTTACAAAGATATTGACCTCCATAGGAAGTAATCACCAATAAATATTTATTGAGAGCCTGTTATATAATATTCATGCTCTGTACTACATGCTGGGATACATACAAAGAAATATCAGGTGGGGTAAACCCTAGTTTCTAGAATATAACAGTCTAGATTAGAGAATAATATTTGGGAAAAATAATTACAATGATATAATACAAAATAATTTATGATAAATGCTGAATGCTTAAGGATTTAGAAAAGGGACAGTCAAGTCCTCTATGGGAATCAGAATGGACTATATATGGCATTTAGAAATGGGAAAAATCCTTGGAGATCAGTTTAATCTCTTCATTTTGCAGTTGAGGGAACAGAGGCTCCAGAAAAAAATGAAATGAGAGTTTCTCAAGGAAACATACAGACAGTAAATATAAGAGTTTGGATTTGAACCCACATCTTCTGATTTGAAATCTGGTGGTCGGAGTAGGTCAGGGAAGACTTTAGAAAGGAAGTAGAATTTGAAATTGGCATAGATGAGCAGTAAATAAATAGGTAGAGCAGGGCAGGAAGAATATTCTACAAGGAAGCAAAAGTAGGGAGAGTAGATATGTGTGAAAACTCCTCTAGTCTCTTTCTCTAGTTAGCTGGATCTATCCAGAATCTCCATTTTAAGGAAAACACCCAGGTCAGTCAGGTCTCCATTCACTCCAGGAAGCATTCTGGATTTCCTCTCCCATGCCATCACATAGGGAGCTCTTTCCCCCTCTTCTTTCCTTTTATGTTGCCTTCCCCCATTAGAATATAAGCTCCCAGGGGCGGAGCCAAGATGGCAGAGTAGAAGGACGCACATTTACGAGCTCCGAGCCCACAACCCATGGAATTGAGGTAAAAGGAGATCCCCATAAATTCTGAATCTCTGCAGGGGGTGCATAAACATAGGGGAAGAGATTTCCGTTCCACTGAACCCTGGAGAGCCGTCCCCGGGGTCCATCGCACCCTGGAAAGCGGACCCCACCCCCACCCCTGGCCGCGGCCCCAGAGAAGCTGACCCGAGGAGGCTTCAGAGAGGGAAGCTCCGGGGGAAGCTCTGGCAGCCGGGAAAGTCCCTCCGCCCACAGAAGCTACAGGTCAGTAAGAAAGAAGGCTGCGCTAGGGGAGGGGAGTGGAGCGTCTCCGTGACTCGAGCCCCCTCGGGAGGAAGCGGTGGCAGCAGAGACGGGGGCAGGAAGCGGCGGAGGCAGAGGCGTGGGCAGCGGCTGAGGTGGCAGCGGCCCGGGACTCAGGAATCCCCCAGCAGCAGGTAGGATCTTCAATACTGAAGGTCTTTCCAACCTGAGGGAGCTGAGCCGGGAGACGGCCCTGCCCCCACCCTGCTCTACTGCTGAACGCCTCTGAATAAAACCCCCAAGGGAGCTGAACATAGGAGGCGGGGCCCCCCACCCTGCCCCCACCCGCTCCGTTCCTGAAAGTCTCTGCAGAAAGCCCCTGAGGGACCGAACTTAGGAGGCGGCCCTGCCCCCACCCCTGGGCCAGAACTAAAGCTTGCCTCCGGAAAGCGCATTTGAATCTCAGAGGCCAAGCACTAGCTGGGCGGATCCAGGTGGGGGTGGAAAGGAATCTCAGAAGTCAAGTAACTGGCTGGGAAAATGCCTAGAAAGGGGAAGAAAAATAAGACTTTAGAGAGTTTTTTCCAACAAATGCAAATGATCCCGACCTTCGGATCTGATGGGGAGGACGAGAATGTATTTTTCCCATCAGGGAAAGATGTGGAGGGCGGGGCCTCAGTACCCCAGACACCCCAGGGGGGTGTTGGGTGGGCTCAGGCCTTGGAAGAGCTTAAAAAGGATTTTGAAAAGCAAGTTAGACAGGTGGAGGAAAGACTGGGAAGAGAAATGACAAAGATTCAAGAAGAGTATGAAAAAAAGGTCAATATCTTGGTAAAGGAGACCCAAAAAAATGCTGAGGAAATTAACACCTTGAAAAATAGGCTCACTCAATTGGCAAAAGAGGTTCAAAAAGCCAATGAGGAGAAGAATGCTTTCAAAAGCAGAATTAGCCAAATGGAAAAAGAGGCTCAAAAGATCACTGAATTTAATAGTTCTCTCAAAATTAGAATGGAACAGATGGAGTCTAATGACTTTATGAGAAACCAAGAAATCACCAAACAAAACCAAAAGAACGAAAAAATGGAAGAGAATGTGAAATATCTCATGGGAAAAACAACTGACCTGGAAAATAGATCAAGGAGAGACAATTTAAAAATTATGGGACTACCTGAAAGCCATGATCAAAAAAAGAACCTAGACATCATCTTGCATGAAATTATCAAGGAAAACTGCCCTGACATTCTAGAACCAGAAGGCAAAATAAGTATTGAAAGAATCCATCGATCACCACCTGAAAGAGATCCAAAAAGAGAAACTCCTAGGAACACTGTGGCCAAATTCCAGAACTCCCAGCTCAAGGAAAAAATCTTACAAGCAGCGAGAAAGAAAGAATTCCAGTACTGTGGAAATACAATCAGGATAACTCAAGATCTAGCAGCTTCTACATTAAGGGATTGAAGGGCGTGGAATAGGATATTCCAGAAGGCAAAGGAACTAGGACTCAAACCAAGAATCACCTACCCAGCTAAACTGAGTATAATACTTCAAGGGAAAATATGGTCTTTCAATGAAACAGAGGACTTTCAATCATTCTTAATGAAAAGACCAGAGCTGAAAAGAAAATTTGACTTTCAAACACAAGAATGAGAAGAAGCATGAAAAAGTAAACAGCAAAGAGAAGTATTAAGGGACTTACCAGAAATGAACTGTTTACATTCATACAGGGAAAGACAATATTTCTAACTCTTAAAACTTTTCAGTATCTGGGTAGTTGGTGGGACCACACATACACATGTACACGCATGCACACACATACACACATGCATTCACATACAGAGACAGAGAGCACAGATTGAACTGAATAGGATGGGACCATACCTTAAAAGAAATTAAGGTAAATGGTGAGAGAGAAATGTAGTGAGAGGAAAGAGGGGGAAATGGAAGGGGGTAACTATATGTCATTTAAGAGGCAAGTAGGAGATTTTTTTAGTGGAGGGAAAAAGAGGAGAGCTGAGGAAAAAAAAAAACAAAACAAACAAGAAGTTTACCCTCATCACATTTGACTAAACGAAGGAGTGAAATGCACACTCATTTTGGTATGAAAACCTATCTTACAGTATAAGAAAGTGGGGGAGAAGGAGATATTGCAGGGGGGGGGATGATGGAAGGGAGGGCAAAGGGAGGAGGGAGTAATTGAAAGTCAACACTTGGGGAGGGACAGGATCAAAAGACAGAAGAGAAACAATGAGGGGCAGGTTAGGAGGGATGGTAATTCAGTTAGTCCTACACAACACGACTATCAGGAAGGTCATTTGCAAAGCTACACAGATATGGCCTATAATGAATTGCCTGCCGTCCCAAAGGGAATGGGTGGGGAGGGAGGGATGGGGAGAATTTGGAACTCAAAGTTTTAGGAACAATTGTTTAGTATTGTTGTTGCAACTAGGAAAGAAGACATACAGTTAATGAGGAATAGAAAGTCATCTGGCCCTAAAGGAGAAAAGAGAAGATGGAGACAAGGGAAGGGAGGGATGACAGAAGAGAGGACAGATTGGAGATAGGGAAAATTAGATTGCTTGGGGTATTGGGGTGAGGGGAGGGGAGAAAAGGGGAGAAAATTTGGAACCCAAAAATTTGTGAAAATGAATGTAAAAAGCTAAATAAATAAATAAAAAGAAAAAAAAAAAGACTATAAGCTCCCAGAGGGAAGAACTGTCTTTTTTTCTGCTTATATCTGTATTCCCATTGAATATCACATTTTCTGGCATGTAGAAGATTTTTAATGAATGTTTGTTGTTATTGACATGAAAAAGCAGAGAATGAAAATTACAGACCAATATTCCTAATGAATGTTGGCACAATATTGAAAAAAATGCTAGCAAAAGATGCTTCAGTAACATATGAAAAAGATTGTAGACCAAGTTCGATTTATCCCAAGGATGCAAGCTTGTTTTGGTATTAGGAAAATCATAAACAGAAGAATTGTTAATACAAGAAATAACAAAAATCACATGATTATGTCAATAGAAACAGAAAAGGCTTTTTGGTGAAATATAAAGCTGTTTTTATTTTAAAATGTATGAAATAGTAGAGAGGCAACATGGTGTTATGGCTAGAGAAGTGACTTTGCGAGCATAAAGACTTGGGTTTGAATCTTGCCTCTGACCTGTACTACTAGCTTTGTGACCAAGGATAGGTCACAACATACCAATGCCCCACAAAGCTCTCTAGGACTTTAAGTCACAGGGGAGGTACCCAAGTGCAGTTCTGTATTGGTGGAGGGAATTTCCACATCAGAAGTTCCTTTATAGTCAATAACTGCCACTCTATATCTTCAAAAAACAAAAATGGTAACAATCACACATAGACCTTCAAGAAAAATTGTGAAAGTCACAATTTTGATCTTGTAAATGTTTTGATTTCAGACCAACAATGAAGCAAGAGAATGTCTGTCCCAAGACATTCAGACTTACTCCTTTCTCTTGATCTTGGATTTCTGGCATCCTCTTCTCTCATCATTTGCTGCAAGAGTATATCCATGGTCAGATAAAGCTCATTATGGTTTGTGTTGAACAACTGAAACTGAAGTTTGGTTTCAGAATTTACTCATCATTGCCCAATCAACCATCGTAAGCCAGGAAAACCACATATTTTTTCCATCTTTCATCACTATAGCAACTTAACCAACAATTATTAAGTGCCTACTGAATGCAGAGATGTGCTAGGACAGCACAGACAGAGTTTAGCTACAGCCCAATTACTCTTCTCATGGTGTTTACAATCCAATAAAGGGATAAAAAACAATAACTGTGACATACAATGATATGACAGCATTTAGAGGGCTAAGAAACAAAATTTCAATGTGGGAATGGATTGAAGAAGGTCGTCTTTGACTCCAAAGATATTTTATTCATCTGAATATGTCATACCTCAAAAAATGAGATTACTTTGAAATTAAAAAAAATAACAACTACACAGAGGCAGAAAAAGATATTGAAAATTATGTAATTACCATGATTTTTTAAAGATATCATTGTGAAAGCAATTTTGTCATTTCTTCCTACTCATATGTAATGATTTTTACTCAGTGTTGATTTTTTCATCTTTACTGCATGTATCTACAGTATAGGAAATTATAAATCATTTTTAGATTTTTAAAGAAGTCAGATCTGAGGAGAAAGTACCATCAATAGAGTAGGGTCATAGAAAACCATTTTCCTCCAATTTTTCAGAATTGTCCACTTCTTCCCTAACCCCCGGGCTTAATTTTTATCATTAACATATGGGCACATATTTTTAGAAAAATAACATTGCTTTTACTCTTATCTGACAATCTCCCCACTCAAAAATGAAAGCTAGAGATAAAAGGGAGGAGAGAAAGAGAAGACTACATGAGGTCCAGGGATGTGGTGGTGTGCTATTGTTTTCATTTGACATCTGTTTGGTCTTTCTCAGCTTTACCCAACTTCCTCCCATCTTTCCTTGATCTGCCTTCCATTCTCCCAGTGCTCTTCCATAGAGGCTGATAGAAGAGTAAGAGATCAGTAAAAGTAGAATATACCCCCCCACACCCCACACCCCACCCCCCACTCCTCACTCTAATAACTTCCCTGGTTTCCTTCAAGTCTCTGCTAAAATCCCACCTTCCCAGTCTGGCTCCACCCCATTCCCAAATCCCAGTGCCATCCCTTTGAGATTACCCCTATTTAATCTGTATGTAGTTTGTGTTGTTCCTTCCACTCACTAGAACGTGAGCTCCTTGGGGTCAGGGACTCTGCCTTTTTAGTAAGAACTTACGTAGTCAGTGCTCATTAAATAACCTATTGACTTATTTATTTGACATAATTGTAGACATGGAAGCAATCGCAGTAAGACAAGAGAAAAAAGTGAAAGGCATAAGTATTGGCAAGAAGGTGGTGCAATGGATAGAGCACTAGGTCTGAGGTTAGGAAGTTCAAATCTGGCCTCAGATATTTACTCATTGTGTGACCCTGGGCAAGTCACTTAACCCTGTTTGCCTCAGTTTCCTTATCTGGAAAATGAGCTGGAGAAGGAGATAGCAAAACCACTCCAGTATCTTTGTCAAGAAAACCCCAAATGAGGTCATGAAGAGTCAGAAATGACTGACCAACAAGGATAACTGGCAAGGAAGGGCTAGCTTCACCCTTTTCTGCAGATAATGTCAACAATGGTTATAATATTCCCTTAGGAAACCCCAGGAAAAAAACTGCTTGAGACAATTTAGATCTTAAATGAAATAGCAAGACCCAAGATCCCCCAAAGCATTAACATTTCTAGATAGCCATAATAAAATCTAGGAAGAATATAGAAATAGAAATTACATTCAGAGTAACTACAAACTATATAAAATATCGGGGAGTCAATCTACTATGACATACTCAAGCTATATAAATATAATTATAAAATAGTTCAATTAAAAAAATCAGCGTGAGGAATATTTGTTATTTATGGTTGGGCTAGTCAATATAGTTAACATGGTGATGCTACCTAAATTAATTTATTGATCTAGTTCCATATCAGTTTAGCTATCAAGGAATTATTTTTAGGCAAAATAATAACAAAATTCATTTGGAAGATGAAAAGGTCTAGAATCTTAAGGGGAAAAATGCGTATAAGAAGGATAAGAGCAAAAAAGGAATAGAACAGATGTCAAATTATATTATAGATCAATAATCATAAGAGCTAATACTGTTTAAAAAATTAGAAAGGTGAATCAGTAGAAAAGACTAGAGAAGTGAAAATCTGAAACAATCAAATTCAAGAAATAGGTGTTCAATAAATCTAAGAACACAAACTACTTGGGGAAGAGCTCCTTTTTGACAAAAACTTTTGGGGGAAATGGAAAACACTTTGATGATAAAAATAAAGTATGTTCAGACCAGCATTGTATATATGTGTGTATATGAATGCATGTGTATATACATATATATGTTCAGACCAATATCATATATGTGTATATATACATATATGTGTACACACACACATACACACACAGACACTTTGGTAAGTTCCAGCTAGGTGACACAGTGAGTAGAGCACTGGGCTTGGAATTGCCAAGATTTGTCTTCATGAGTTCAAATCCAGCCTCAGACACTTAGTACTTGTATGACCCTGGGCAAGTCACTTAACCCTATTTGCCTCAGTTTCTTCATCTGTAGAATGAGCTAGAGAAGGAAACAGCAAAACACTCCAGTATCTTTGCCAAGAAATCCCCAAAATGGGGTCATGAAGAGTTGAACATGACTGAAAAATGACACCACAGAAGTTCTAAATGAATACTCAGTTCTAAAGGGTCACGTCATAAGAAATAAATGAGGAAGAGGTATGAAGGTGTCTTTCACAAATATGACTAGGGGAAAGGTGCAACCAAAAAGATGCTGATAGCCAAGAAATATAAGGACACAGTGACACCAAGGAAGACCAAGAATTATTCTCCAGAGGATATGAGCAGTCACCAAAAATTGATTGTAAACTATTAAGAACCACATGAAAGATGAATTCAGATCAGTCACAATGAAAAAAATTAAAAAATTTTTAAATTCTGAGGATTCACTGCTCATCCAGTGAAGTGACCAAGGTAACAAAGGACAGAATGTCAGTATTGGAGGGGCTACAGAGAGATGGGCAAACCAATACACACTAGTCATCGATCTGTGAATTGGTCAAGACAAGCTGGAAAGTAATTTGGAGCTACATTACTCTGACTGTCTAATACTACTACCAGCTATATATCACCAAAGAACCCAAAGAAAGAGAGAAAAAAAATCCCCAAAATAGCCATACCAGCACATCTTCTTGTGGAAAGAACTAAAACTAAGGTAGCACTCATCAGTTGGGCATGGCTAAACAAATGATGGTTTATGACTGTGCTGGAATATGATTAAGTCATAGGAAATGATAAATGGATGCATTCAGAGAATCCTAGGAAGACTTGTATGAATTGATACAGAGTGAAGCCAGTAGAACCAGGAGAACATTTTATACAATTACTACAGCCTTGTAAAGGAAGCAATGACCAAAGACATGACCAATCACCATTCCAAGGGACCGATGAGAAATCCTGCTTCCCACTTCTTGTCAATGAGGCGATAAAGTAGAGGTATAGAACGAGACATGTTTTCAGATGTGGCAAGTGTGAGTGTGTGGTTTTCTTTTGTTTGACTATATTTTATAAGGTAAGCTTTTTTGTGGAAGAAGAAAGAAGCAGGAGAGTAGGAGAAACAGTCATATTGACATTCCTCTTCCTGCTCCCCCCAAAAAAGAAAGAAAAGGAAAAAGTGTCAGTAAGAACATCAACACACACACATACACACACACATACACACACACACACAAAGAAAGTAGAAAGAAGCTCAGAATGAGATACAGACAAGTAAGGCAGTGTTGTTATTACTATGTCAAATGTAATAAATTAATAGATTAATGCGTGAATAATACATATGTATCTATAAAGATATGCATAAATTTTAAAACAAGTTGTAGGCAAGAGATTCACAGATAATTCCCTTCTATTCTTTGTATATGGAAACATTTGTGTTTATTGATATTTGCCAAATTCATAAACATAAAATTTTAATTGCTTTAAGAGAAGGGCAGCAGAGGGAAAGAAAGAAATGAATATATGCTGAACAGCCTGCTTGGGGGCTAGAGAAATTCCCAGTTATGAGATGAAGTAGGGAGATCCATAAAAAGAATCATGTTGGCAGGAAAAAGACAGAAATGATCAATTTTACTAACATCTCTGGGCACTGTTTCTTGTAAAAGTAGATAGAATCCTTATGTTCCAACCTGGGCAGGAAACTGTTTTGTGGAAATATCAAAGTACCAAGTAACCTCAAGTCCATTTTTTTGTCCTTTTTAACATAAGAAAATGATGTGCATGTGTGTGTGCGAGTGTGTTGTTACAGCAATAAAAACCTTACTTCCCCAGTTCCCACACCCTTTAGGGCTCCAGCTCTTTACCCCAGGGGTCAGGCAAATGGGTGTCACCTGATACTAATCTCCAACATTGACCTGAAGGTCGTTTGGCTATAAAGGTCCCTTTCTCCACCATAAAATGTCTAATCTAAGCACAGGAAATAAAATCAGCAGTAGACAGGAGGGAAAATTAAGAACACTTCTGAGATTTCTGTTGTTTACCTTCACTATTTATCTCTGAGTTATTAATACTATGAGAAATAGCATCTAATAGTCCTCCCAGAACATTTTTTAACCTTCAGAATGACTTGGAACTGATTACAAAGTCCTTAGCCACCTTTGCTCAATAGAAACATACATTCATACATACAAATTTTCCCGGATAGTAGTTAGGCTGCTGGACTTGGAGTCAGACAGACCTGAGTTCAAATCTAGCCTCATGTAGCTGTGTGACTCTGCATCACTTAATCTCCATCAAACTCAGTTTCCTCATTCATAAAATGTGAATAATAATAGCATCTTCCTTCCAGGACCATTAAGAGGATAAAATGAGATCATATTTGCAAAGTCATCATCAGCATCATTTTCATCATTATTAACAAGCTAGTATTATTATGAATAATTATTATTATTAACCAGAACAATAATTCTAATATCTAGACAGGTCTCATCTTTACACAAACATCCCTCTACTCTGCTATCCTACGCTGTTGACCCTCCTTTCTCCTGAGACGGATAGAGTACGTTTTCTTCATGCTCTGAAAACTCTGCTCCTTCCCCGTTTTTTCCTTCTGGTCCTATGTCTCTCCCAGGTTTCAGTATTGACCTGTTTCTAGACATTAGTCTTTGCTTCTTATCACAGACTATAGACATAGGATTTCCTTTGCAGAAATTCTATAGTGGACCTCTGTTGGTTCTGCTAAACTAAGCTCTTCTCACAGACCCATCATTTACCAAAGCATCTGAATTCCTACTTTATGGTGTTCTGCTAGATCATCATTTAACACAAATCACTTCTCATACCCATTAATGAGCCTCCTTTGACTCTATAGACAATAAATAGGACAACATCAGGGCTCCAGATGTGAAATGCAAGATTAGGAGAGACAATGTAGTAGAGTGGAAAGATATCTGAAGACCAGGGCTCTGCAAATTACTAAGTGTATGGTGTCCAAGTTACCAATCCATCTCGCCTCTCTGAACCTCGGTTTTCTCATCTGCAAAATGGAGAGAGAATATCCACTTTGCTGCCTCACAGGGTTGTGAAAATTAAATACAATTATAACTGAAAGTATTTGGCAGACTAAAAACCCAATGCAAATAGCAAAATAATCCATTTACTTAAATAAAGGCTCTGTAGTTTGCTGAAACTGATCTATCCATTATCTCATTTGAGTCACACAAGGTAAAGTCCAGGAGGACAGGGTACCAGTCTTGGCCCACCTGTCTCCATTATATTGTCATTTAGTCATGTCTATGGGGTTTTCTTGGTAAAGACATTGGAATGGTTTGCCATTTCCTTCTCCAGTGGATTAAAGAAAACAGAGGTTAGGTGACTTGCCCAGGGTCACACAACTAGTAGGAGTCCAAGGCCGAATTTAAACTCAGGTCTTCCTGACTGCAGGTCCAGTTGCTCTATCCACTGAGCCACCTAGCTGCTTGCCATTATAGTGATTATAAAAATAAATATCTGGGGAGGGAAGTCTCACAGGGAAAAAATGCCTTCAACCAAAGCAGATCAACACAATTTGGCAATTCATAGTCTTAGAACAGGGGTGCAGAACTTGAGGCCTCCAGGTCCTCAAGCGCAGCCCTTTGACTGAGTCCAAACTTCACGGAACATAAGAAAAGGATTTTTTCTGTAAAACTAGGACTCAGTCAAAAGGCCCCACCCAAGGACCTAGAAGGCCACATGTAGCCTTGAGGCTGCACATTCCCACCCCTGGTCTTAGAGAGTAGTCTGGGGACATTTGTCTAATGTCACACAGTCATTTTGGGTCAGAGGCAAGACGAGAAGTCAGGTTTTCTTCACAGTGGCCAGCTAAACCTCTATAACAGTTATTATTGTGTAATAAATGACAATAAACTTTAGCATTCCACAGAACTCTAGAATATCTCTAGTCATTAAAAAAATAGCTAGTATACTAAATATATATAATAGAATACTATAATAAATGGCATCTCAAGAATTGCAAAGCATCTTACAATATGATATCTCATTTGATTCCGATAACAACCCTATGGTTTGGTGAGATTTTACAGATGAGGAAAATGCAGCTGAGGGAATTTAAGTGGCTTGCTCAGAGTCACACTATTAGCAGACATCTGAAACATGATGTAAAATTAAGCTTCCCAACCCCAAGTTGCACATTTTCCATGGTGCCACCTACCCACCCCTCTGTAGACAATTTTTAAAGCCTTTTTAGATTCACTGATGCCTTTTTCCTCCCTTTAGGCTGTTAAAATCACATATTGTTCTTTTTTTAAAATTTCTTCTTTCTTGGGTTTTCAACCCATAATTCCATAAAATGATTCGGGGTAGGGAGGATGTTGGACAGTGGACAAGAAGAAAGAAACTTTATCTTCCCTGCTTTCTAAGTCACCTGGGACTGCAATATTTCACTCAGAAAGTCAAGTGCCAACCAAACCTGGAAAGCAAATCATTACTTATTCAGAGGGCTGGGTTTTAGAATGTGGGCTAAGATAGGAAACATAGTTGGGGAATGTTGAACAAGTCACATCCTCTCCCTGGGTCACATTTTTCAAATTAGTAAAACAAGGGCACTGGACTCTATCTCAAAAGTCTCTTCCAGCTCTGATTGTCTCTAAATCTCTAATAGATATGGCCCAAGAGACCAGGATTTCGAGTGACTCCTGGCTTGGAATCTAATCTTCCTTTGCCTAACACACTATTTGAAAAAAATGTGATCCATACTATGACCTCCTGCCTGGTCTCACCTCCTCTCTCCAAGTTAAGCTGCTTCAGGGATGAGAGTTGTGTAAATAGTTACTTATTATTTTTTCCCCAGTTTTCCAATGGTGACCACTCCCCAAATCACTTCACCTTTTGCTGTTTGAATGTAACTTCAGAAGGCTGTAAGCTGGTTCACCATTCACACCCTTTACAAATGGTAAACTCAGGATCCAAACCTTCAGGATGAAGTCTACAGTTAGCATTTTTCAGGGCAGTGGAAGATTAGCTAAGTGAATACTTTGTTCTTAGACAACTCTGGGTTCTGGGCACCTAGCCCTGAGCTCAGGCACGTTGTCATCAGCCCTCTAGGGAGACCTCACAGTAGGCCACAAAGGTCAAAGTCTAAAAGGGTCTGATCAGTTGAGTAAAGAAAGGTAATCTTAATAATAAAGTTTCTATAATCAGGAGGTGAACCTTAATCTGGATGGGGAAGGCCATTGGAATAGAGGTAAGCATATATTCCAGGCTGGGGTTCATTGAGCTGGCAGAACGTCCTTCCTTTATTCTTTCCACACACCCCTTGTTCAATTCAGCAATTAACTCAGGCACCCAAGAAACAACATGGAGCCTTCCTGCTGGCCTCAGGCTTGCCATGGTCCCTGGATTTGGATACTTGGGACCTGAACCTCTAGTAGACACTTAGCTGATCTGGTCCCACTCCATCAGGGCCTTTTCTAACAACCAGATAAGTGGTTTAGGGTTAAATAATTCTCTTCAACAAACTCTAATCATGTATCAGTTAGGAGCCAGGCATTGAACCAGGCCCCTAGAGGAAACAAAGACAGTAACATAATGATCTCAATTCTCAATAAGCTTACTTTCTATCAATGTGTATATAAATAAGTAAAGAGTAGACAAAGTCATTTAAAGAATTTTTTTTTCTGGAGGGAGAAATAGGAGACAGGAAAAATAGTTGTTCCCTGAAAAAAAATTAATTTAGAAAAACAAAGTAAAAAGGTAGATCATTTGGTACTCCCCCATCCCCTTTTTCCTTTTTTAAAAGCCACACAGGGTATTGATAGTGTCTAGTCAGGAGGCAAGCCAAGAAATTTTAACTGCCAAAAAGCATAATCCACTTCTCAAAGGATGATTGGATTTAGAGTTAGATGGGTCTTTAGAGATAGTCTAGTTTGGCCTCCCCATTTCATAAAGGAGAAAAGAAGGCCCAGAAAGGGAAAATGATCTTGCCAAGGTCACGTAACTAATAGATTATAGAGCTGAGATTAAACCTGGGATGCAACAGTCAGGGTGGTTACCGTTATACCAATGGAAGTCCTTCAGCTTTGACTTTTAGGCTTTGTTTTGCATGCAAGCACATCTTTAAAGAAATATATAAAGAACTTTGCACTGAGTGTAGTTTATTGTACTTGACAACTTTATATCTTTCAGGATTGGAAATGAATCCCTGCTAAATAGGTTTGGCTGGATAAAGCTTGTTAAATATTCCCTCTAGTCAACAAGATCTGAACCTATCTGAAGGCATAAATTTCAAGCACTAAGAGAGGAGGTACCCTGCTCTGGGAACAAGCTAGGATATTTTGTGTAGTTCTAGATATCAAATGTAAGGAAGGATATTGCTTTAGAGCAGCTAGGTGGTGCAGTAAGCCTGGAGTCAGAAGACCTGAGTTCAAATATGACCTTAGATATTTACTAGCTGTGTGACCCTAGGCAAGTCATTTGACCCTGTTTGCCTCAGTTTCCTCACCTGTCAAATGAGCTGAAGAAGGAAATGGCAAACCATTCCTGCATCTTTGCCAAGACAACCCCAAATGGGGTTACAAAGAGTCAGACATGACTGAAAAAACAGCAACGTTGCTCCAGAGAGACATCATTAAGATGATGAGGGAACTAAAAATATGCCACAGGAAGACTGGTTGAAGGAACTAAGATGTTTAGTTTGCAGAAGACTCAAGGGAAGATGTGATCATCTTTCAATTCAGCTCAATTCAACAAAAATGTATTCTCTGCCAGGCTCTGTGCTAGGACATAAACAAAACTGTCTATGCTCCAGAGGAAGTTACATTTAAATACTTGAGGGCTAGTCAGAGAGAAGGGGGATGTGACTTTGTTCTGTTTGACCCCTGAGGGCAATCTAGTGCCACTAGGGGAGTTACTGGGGAGGTCTTAATAGAAGGAAAAACTCCTGTCCGTTAGAACTGTGCTAAATTAAAATAGACTGCTTTTTTGAGATGTTCTCCATCAATGAGGTCCCCGAGGAGAGGTTGAGCTGAGGACTCAGAGGGGGGATTTCTGTTCAGGTATAGGTCGAACTAGATGGCTAACCTCTGAGGGAGGTCTATTCCGATCTGAGAGTCCAGGATTATATACACAAGTTCAGAAGTGTCCCTCTTAACAACGTCACATGTCCTGAAAGTTGTTCTAGGGAAAATCCTAATCAAACCCATTTGATCTATGGGAAAATATCCCTTTACTTTCCGTATCATTTTTCTCACATTTTCAGACAATAAATGCTATGACAGGACATATTTTGTTTGGTGGAGCAGTGGCCTGCAATCATAAAGACTCATCTTCCTGAGTTCAAATCTGGCCTTAGATACTAGCTGTGTGATCTTGGGCAAGTCATTTAACCCTGTTTGCCTCAGTTTTCTCATCTATAGAATAATCTAGGGAAGGAAATGGCAAACCACTCCAAGATCTTTGCCAAGAAACCTCCAAATGGGGTCACTATGAGTCAGACACTACTGAAAAAATACCAAAATTTAATGTACTATGGACTCAGTATAATACTATAGTAATCCTAGGAAGAATGCAGCCAAAAGGAAGGGTATATTAACATGAGAAAGGCTAGCCTTGATTGTCACTCTCTTTTAAAAGCTTAATTTTGTGTCCCAAGCAACCCCCTTCTCCTTCTCAAAGAAAATCAAAGTCCTGCTGGGAAGAAGGGGAGGAATAGGAGGAGGCACAGGCTCACTCCTCACCCCAGACACCTCCCAGTCTCATGATTTTGACAAGTTTAACATGGTGAAAACTATAATAATGACGCTTATTTATATAATGCTACAAGGCTCACAAAGGCTTTCCTCTCAAGCCAGAGAAAGCTACAAACTTGCGGGAGAGGGAAAGTAGGGAGAGGTGAAAGCTATTTGAGCAAATGCAGAGAGCATGGAGCTCTAAGTGGGGGTGGGAGAATATGGCAGAGGCATAGCCTTTCCTAGAAGCAAGATGAGACACTTAAAATGCAGCACCTCAGAAGCATAACGTGACCCTGTTACAGGCTGTTCTCTCCAGGTTCCAGAGAGCCCCGAACAGTATCACCACCAGCTGCCAGCAATCTTCATTTCAGACTGAAATTAAGCTTTTAAAAATAGTGACAGTCACGTCTAAACAAACTGTGGGATGTGAATGTAATGGAATATTACTGAACTGTAAAAATAAGGAATTTGGAAAAGTTTGAGAAGACTTACATGAACTGATGTAGAGGAAGCAGAAGCAGGAAAACAGTGCACACAAAGGTAATGACAATGGGTGGGAGGAGCACCCAGGGACTGAAGTATAAAGTCATGCAATTAGAAGTAAAGAGAACTGAGTTTTGGTACTGGTGGTACAGTGGATAGTGTTGGACTAGGAATCCAAGTCCTGGATTGGACTGGGAAACCTGAGTTTGAATCCTTCTTCAGAAACTTACTAGCCTTGTGACCCCACAGGCAAGTCACTTACTCTCTTACAGCCTCTGTCTTATCATATATAAAATGGGTATAATAGTAGCAGCTATACCCCAGGGTTGTTTGAGGATATTTGCATTATAGAAATGTTAGCTTACACAGGGGTAGCTAGATGGTGAAGTAGATAGAGTGCTGGTCCTGAAATCAGGAAGACCTAAGACCTCAGATGCTAGTTATATGACCCTGGACAAGTCACTTGACCTCTGTTTGCCTCAGTTTCTTCATCTGTAAATTGAGGATAACAATAGTAGGGATGTTGCAAGGATCAGATGACATAATAATTACAAAATGCTTAGCACAAGTGCCTAGTACACAGTAAGCCCTACATTAATGTTATCTATCACCACCACCATCACCATCACCATCATCATCATCATCACTCACAAACTCACTAAAGCTCAGAGTCCTCATATAATGCCTGAGGCATATTATCTCCCCTAACCTAGAGATCACAGGGATCATGGGATTTAGAACTGGATGGAACCATAGTGATCGAGATCAATAACAACCTTGAAATTTGTCAGTCTTCTCCGATGGACCTCATTGACACTGGCATCCTCAGCAATGGTACAGGGAGTGACCCAACTGTCCTGTAAAACCCCTGCAGAGGACCTGCCCAAGGAGCCAGTGGGGGCTTCCTCCAGTCTTCTTTCATATCATGGGAAGACAAATTGGAACACCCCAAGAGAGTCTTCCCTCTCACTAGAAGACAACTCATCTTTTTTTTCCCCTAGCCCAAGAAACAATGAAAAATAAAGTTGAAAACACTTTGGAAGATACTGCAAAAGGTATGTAAATATCTGATCTCTGGTCCTTCCTTAATAAGATACCAGAGTTTAAAAAAATGAGGAGTTCTGATCTGCCCTAACTCTGTATAGATACACACACAAACACACCTCAAATCATTGTTTGAATAGCAGTAATAGATCATTTATTTAACTTTCTCTGTTTCTTTGAATCAGTGATTTTCTAACTGTTCCTGCCCTTATCATTTTTAAAAGTCTGTTTTCACAACTATTTTACAATTCTAACCTCCCTGCCTCTCCCTTTCATACTTGAAAGTCAAAGTTATGGGAATTGGTTCTTTTAAAATAACTAAGCAGAACTGCCAGGACAGGAAAATTAAACCTGATAATTTTTTTTTTGAAAAACCAGTGCTCTGATGCATTGATTTCACTCAAGATCCTACAACTTTTTCCCAAAGTTCCAATTTTTCCCCCACTCCACAATCCAAATATGCTGAAACAAAAAAAGAGGGCAGGAGAGATTGGACATTGATAGGGTGCAGGGCTGAACTACCTCAACCTAGATGCCTGGACAAGTTATCACAGTGTCAGGAGTACTTGGTGATAACACAAGGTAACATGTGTTGGTAAAGAAATAAGATGCCAATTCAGGAAGATAAAACTCTGGCCTTCTGTGCCAGAGATTATATTATTCCCAGTACATAGGCCTCAGTTATGAATACAACATATGCATCTGCTTACTATATCCCCCCAACCCCATCAAAAAAGGGTAGATTGTCCAGGATTGTCACTGGATAGATATTCTAATAACTTCTATGCTCTCTAACTATGGTAGAAAAATAGCAAAGTGTCCATTAATGGAAATGCTCAAGACAAGGGTGAGAGAGTTTGCATGCATCACTTGAATTCATTTGTTCTAAGAAACCATTGGGCAGCTAGGGGGCTCAGTGGATAGAGCACAGAACCTAGTCAGGAAGATCAAAGCTCAAACCTGGCCTCATACACTTACTAGCTGTGGGCAAGTCACTTAATGCTGTTTGCCTCAACTTCCTTATCTGTAAAATGAGTTGGAGAAGGAAATGGCAAACCATTCCAAATGGGGTCATGAAGAGTCAGAAATGATTGGACAACAACACATGTTTGTTACAATGGTTTTATCTTTCTTTTTCAATGAGGGAAAAATAGGTGGGAGTGAGAGAAAGTAAATTTTGGTAAAGTGGAAAAATCCATTTTTAATTAAAAAGCAAAGAAAAGGTCCATTAATTCTGTTGATAAGGGAGTCACTAGTCATCTTGGCACAACAGTTTCAGGGGAGGGATGGAGACAGAAATAGGGCATGGGAGTAAGCAGGAGGTGAGGTAGCAGATTTAGTCCTTATGAGAAAGCAAGGTGGTAAAACAGGATGAAAGCAGGAAGAAAGAGACCAGCAGGAGGGACCAGACTCCCTTTACCACTTGTTTCCAACATTTCCCACCATGCTATCTCTCATTAAACTGGAACTAGAAGACACCTAAGAGACTGTCAAGTGTAACCCTTTTATTTTACAGATGAGACAACTGAGAACCACAGAACTGAAGGGGATTATCCAAGGTCATAAACCACACTTGAAAAATTCGTCCTTTTTTAAGAAGGAAAGACAGTGAGAAAGAGACAGAGGGGAGGGGAAAGGAACAAAGGGGAAGGAAGGGAAGAGGGGAAAGAAGAAAGAGGAAGGGAGGAGGAGGCAAGAGAGGAAGGGAGGAGGGGAAAAAAGGAGAGGAAAGCAAAGCAGAGGGGAGAGGGAAAGGGAGGGCAGGAGAAGGGAGAATAGAAGAGGAGAGGAGAGACAATGGAGGTAAAATACAAGAAAGACCCTCTTGAAGGAACAGAAAATGCTGTTTCTAAGACTGCCCTAATATAATAGTTATTTATACGTTCTGCCTCAATCACCTAATTTTCCAGGGGGTAACTTATCCACTAAGCAACATCTGGCCCATTTTTGGAGTTGAAATCTGGAGTCCCAAATAATAACTGCACTTTGAGATCTCAACAGGAAAACAGGGAGTTTGGGAGGGAGAAGGGAAATAGGAAAACCAAAAAATTGCCTCTCAATGAACATCTTTCCCCAGACTCCAGTCCTGGAATAACTAATTTCTCTCTGTCTCTGTGTCTGTCTCTCTTCGGTTCTGTCTCTCATTTCTCTATCTCTTCTGTTGTCTCTTTTTTCTCTCTTATGTTCTTGTTCTCTCTCTCTCTCTCTCTCTCTCTCTCTCTCTCTCTCTCTCTCTCTCTCTCTCTCTCTCTCTCTCTCTCTCTCTCTCTCTCTCTCTCTCTCTTCTCTCCCCTCCCTCCCTCCCTCCCTCCCCCCAGACTGAAGCTACTGATTGACATGGAAGCTTTAGCTTATTCTGTTTTGGCCATGGGTGGTTGATCTTTCCTTAGATGGCCTGATGGTCCTCTCCTCTTGGGAGCTCACTATATGGATGCCAAACTTAGCATGGGTACCCATTTGTCTTAGACCACTGCATGCTTAAGAGATCCACCAGCCTTCCTGATGAGCTGCTGTTACAGGCATGCTCCATCACATCAGCCCTAAGCACCTTTCTAAACCCACAGAGGTAAAACCCCACTTTTGTCGTTTTCAGCAAAAACAGGATGACTTTATGGGTCTGTGGGGGCAATTAGCTCTCTAGTGATATTGCTGTCAGTGGGCAAACTGCCAAATGATTTTACAGTGAATTCTCCAGCTTTACTCTGGGGTGTGGTCATGACACCTTTAAATATATCAATAATGCACTCCCATTCTACTGTACAGTGATGTTATTGCAAGATGCCACTGGCTGGGGTGCCCTTAGGGGAGGTAAGCCAGTCTGTCTCTCCAGCTGTACTTCAAGTGAAAACTAAGGCAAGAAAATTTTCAAAATGACTCCCCTTTACATAAAGATACCATTTGTAGAAAAGACTAAATAATAGAAAGCAAGATTTAAAACATGTTATTTACATATATAAAATTTAATTAGATAATATGTGATTAGAGTCTCTGTTTTAGACATTTAATTAGCATATGAAGATAAGTTTAATTGGTTTTATTATTTAAAATTCATATATAAATTAGGAAATATAGAATGAGTCTCCAATTTCATCAGCCCAGAGAAGAAGTGTTCTTTGACTTATTTGGCAAATGCTGGGAAGCTTCCTGAGGTCCCCGAGAGGTGAAGTGATTTGTCCATAGTCAAAAGCTGCTGAGTATCTGAGGAGAGGGCAGATAAGTAGCAGAGTGGATAGAGTGCTGGACCCGAAGTCAGGAAGATTCATCTTCCTGAGTTCAAATCTGGCTTCAGACACTTGCTAGTTGTGTGATCACTTAACCCTATTTGCCTCAGTTTCCTCATCTGTAAAATGAGCTGGAGAAGGAAATGGCAAACTATTCAAGTATCCTTGCCAAGAAAACCACAAATAAGGTCATGAAGAGTGAGACAGGACTGAAATAACTAAACACCAAACCTTCCCTTGGGCAACCTCTCTCCAAGATGTTTATTGCCTTCGTGTAGTGCCCTGGCTTCCCTGATTCCCCAACTCTGGTGCTTTAAAACGGTCAGAGGCCAGTGCCTGAACTGTAGTGTCCTGGCCCCTCTAGTCACGCTACTCAACCACAATGAATACAATTCCAATTCCTCGCTGCCCACCTCATCTAAAAAATTCACAACCAAGATTTGAATGTGGCTGAATGCAATCTTTCCAGGCTTATTTCACCAGAGGATTTCAATGCCTTAGTCCAATATTTCTAAAAACTAATTTGGTCATGGAACATTTCAGGGCTTGACAGAACCCACAAACGCTGGAAGTTGAGCATGGGTGGTGTTTGATGTCCTTAAGATAAAAGGGACTGAAGAAAATTAGGCACCAAAAGAAAAGGAAATGAAACCTTGGGAAAACTTTGAAAAATGCCATCCATTATAAGTGTTTTGATGCAATTGTGTTGTTCATACTTAAAAGATTCAAATATTCAAAGTACGCTGTGATCCCTTGACGTAAGTATTCCATCCAATGATGCAGAGCACAGTCTAGTCATACTACCCATCCTGGGCAACTCTCATCCATGCTCTATATTCCCAAATTCCCCATTCTTAGGTCTACCTGACTTGTTGGGGGCCTTCCTCAATTTACGTCAGCATCCTATGAATACTAAAGGAACATTTAAGCTGCCCAACGTAATCCCTTGCCTTTGCCTAGAACATCAAGGATCCCCAGAGCAGAGTTTGGGGGAAACTTATCTTAATGTAAAAGTTAAATCAAATAACGTGAGTATTTTCAACACCGCCAGAAAGCCAGTAGAGACATTTTTTTTTCTGTAAGAGGAGAACCAATCCCATATTCCCAATTAGGCAGCTCCATATTTGACAAAGGTAGACCATGGGGCCAGCCTATTATTTGAGTTCCCATAGGCCAAGATAAACATTTATTTAATATCAAAAACAGTATTCAATATCATTCATTAAACATTTATTGAGACCCTACCATGTACAGAGGGAGATACAAAGGATAAATAAGACCCAGTACTTACCCTCAAAGAACTTAAGTTGAAAAGTACCCTTAAAAAAAGGTTTCTTTCCTACCTTTCTCTCTCCTTCTCTTCCTTCCTTTTCTCCCTTCCTCTTCTCCCTCCTTTCCTTTTTTCTTTCTTTTCTTCCTTTCTCTTTCCTTTCTTTCCCTCTTTCTTAGTCCCACCCTCCTTTCCTTCTTTCCTTCCTCCCTAACTCCCTCCCTTCTTTCCTTTATTTCTTCCTTCCTTCCTCACTCCTTCCTTTCCTTAGTGAGATGCAATGCACTATAGAGGATAAAGAACCAGCCTCGGAACCAAGAAAAACTAGTCAAGTCATTGGCAGAACTCCTGCTCTGGACTCTAGTGACCCTGATGAATTCACTTCACTTCTCAGTTCTCTAGGCAATTCTCTGAGACTAAGTCACAGAGAAGGTGCTGACCTGAATTGGTAGAGAGAGTTTTTCTCATCTGGTAATTCCTTATACAATGAAATCATATATCCCATCCTGATCCTTCCTTCCAAGTATTCTCTGTCGCTATACAATAAGAGAAACCTACAGTTTATTCTGCAAATGACTCTATATCATTTAAATATAGGAAAAGTATAAATCTGCTGTATTTCCATTCAACTCATTTATAGAATCCCAGAATTCTTAGCTAAAAGAGCTCCAGAGATTTCCTCTATTCTATTCTTTCCCTCCAGGCCCTTAGGATACACTTAATCCACCCCAAACAGCAGAATACATAACACACCCAGGGAATAAAGACTTCCCTTACATTGAAGTAGAGAGAGGTGGGAATTGAAGAGAGGGAATTATCACCAACCCCTCTCCCTAATCTCTCCTCGCAAGGCACAGATGCAAGCTTAAAGACCTTAATGAACCTGATTTTAGGATTCAGAACTAGAAAAACCACTTAGTTCAATTTCTCTGTTTTTGCAGACAAGGAACCAGAGATCCAGAGAGTTTATGGGGTTATTTGTAAGACCCCACAGAAGTAGTTAAGTAGCAGGTCCAAGATTTGAGCCTGTCTGCTTTTTTAAAATTTTATTTTATTTTTTCTCAATTACATGTAAAAATAATTTTAACATTCATTTTAAAAAAAAAATTTCAGCTCCAAATTCTCTCTCTCTCTCTCTCTTGTCCCTCTCTCCTTCTTGAGAAGGCAAACAATTTGGTTGATATAG
Organism: Bettongia penicillata ogilbyi; assembly: GCA_023548195.1. Classification (NCBI taxonomy): domain Eukaryota; kingdom Metazoa; phylum Chordata; class Mammalia; order Diprotodontia; family Potoroidae; genus Bettongia; species Bettongia penicillata. The sequence goes on from JAJHZJ010000133.1 coordinate 3,256,653, forward strand.
ATTATATATGTATAGTCATGCAAAGCATATTTCCATATTAGCCATGATGCAAAAGAAAACTGACAAAAAAACTCAAGAAAAAAATTTTTTTTTAAAATATGCTTTGATCTGCATTCAGACTCCATCAGTTCTTTCTCTGGAGCTTGTCCTTCATTCTCAAACAGGGACCAGGACGTCAAGATGATGACATGACTTGCAGCTGACCTTGATTTGAGTGAGGGAGGGCTGTGCAAGGTCACCAGCCTCACTTTCTTTTCCTGCGCCATCTGGATGCAATGACCTGATATTCATCAGGACAGTTGGAGATGGCCCAGGATGTAATGTGAAACCCTGATCCTTTCAGATTAAGGTTCTATAGCATTCTCACTTTGAGTAAGATACACCCATTCAATGAATAGCCTTCTTTCAGTAGTTGGTCAAGGGATGGCCCCTTTAATAATAAAAAAAAATCAGACTGGGAGGAGAAGACCCTCAGGGTTCCTAGGTAAAAGAGAAACAATTACTATTTAGTATACATCCTTTGGAATTCTCTCAGATCGCTGCATTGCTGAGAATAGCTAAGTCATTCACAGTTTATCATCATACGATATTGCTGTGACTGTATACGGTGTTCTCTTGTCTCTGGTCACCTCACTTTACATCAGTTCATATAAGTCATCCCAGGTTTTTCAGAAAGTATCTGGTTCACCATTTGTTATAAACACAATAGTATTCCATCACAATCATATACTATAACTTGTTTAGCCATTCTTCAATTGACAAGCATCCCCTCAATTTCTAGTTCTTTGCCACCACAAAAAGAGTGACTGTAAATATTTTTGTACATATGGACGCTTTTGCTTTTTTGTTTGATTTCTGTGGGATACAGACACTGTATCCCACAGAGAGTAGTGGTATTGTTGGATCAAAGGGTATGCACAGTCTGAAAGCCCTTTAGGCATAGTTCCAAATGGCTCTTCAGAATGGTTGGATCAGTCGACAACTCCACCGTTGGTGTCCCAATTTTTCCATTTTCCTTCCAGCATTTGCCATTTTCCTTTTCTGTCACAACCTAGGTCTACTGACTTCAAAACTAAAAGTGACTCCAAAGAGTCCTTTCCAATACATCATCTTTGGTCTTTTTCTGAGCTCAATTGTTTGGGGGTTTTTTGGTCACAGATTGATCATTTTGTGATGGACAACTAATTTGCTTAATAGCTCTGAAATTTTGTAGTTGTCCATCTCATCCTTTGCTGTCCACTTTTCCTTTGGGCAAGCAAGCATATCCATAGCTGAGCTTCCTTTCAGCTTTAGCCCAGTAACTTTATTAGTACTGGGGCTACCTGTAGTTGCCCTCTAGTCTTCCCCAGTAGTGTACTGGACACTGTCTGACCTGAGAGGCTCATCTTCTGATGTCATCTCTTCTATCATCTTCGCACTATCCATGGGGGTTTCTTGGCAAAGATACTGGAGCGGTTTGCTATTTTCTTCTCCAGTGTATCATCTTTTGTCAGAACTTTCCACTATGACCTGTCCATCTTGGATAATTCCGCACGGTATAACTCGTAGTTTCATTGAGCTGTGCAAACCCCTCCAGTGGTAGTGATCCAGGAGGGGATAAGTTAGAAAAATTTCAGTTCTAATCCCAGGCTCACCATTTACTAACTGTGTAACAGCACATATAACATTTCAATTCTCTACCACCCCTCACTGTCCCCCTCCCCCATTTTTCATCATCTAAGAAATTGGGACAATCTTGAACGTCTATGTCACCAGATTGCTTTGAGGAAAACTCTTTCTAAGAAGATATAGAAACATAAATGTCTACTGTTAATGAATCAGACAATTCCTAGCTTAGGAGAAACTTTCAATGGCTATTTCAGAGTTATAGAAACATAAGCTTCTATTATTAATGTATCAGACAATTTTTAGCTTAGAACAAACTTTCAGGAGCTATTTGGTAAGTTCTCCTGCCTCTGGGTAGAATCATCTCTGTCTCAGACAAATAAAGGTCTACATTCTTCCTAGGGAAATACAGTCCATAATTTCTCTGGTAGTCTGAGTGCTGAACAGCTTTCATTTTCTGGAAGTTTATCCCAGGTAAAGATGCTGTGTACACATCAGTTCTCTTGTTGTTCTATCCATAAAGAGAGAGCACAGCTGGTTAATATCTTCTCTGTTCCTTCCTTTACCCAATCTTCTCTAAAGTAAGCATTCCCAATTCTTTCAGCCTTGGAAGTTGATATGAATGAAACAGAGTTAGAAAACAGAAAACACATAGTTTTAAGATTGGTGGATTAAGGTTTTAGGAAGATCAAAGATAGACTCTCCTGCCTAGGTGGCACTTAGACAGCTAGGTAGCACAGTGGCTAGAGCATAGGGCCTGAATTCAAATCCTGCTTCAGATACTTAATAGCTGTGTGACTGACTGGGCAAGTTACTTAACCTCTGTTTGTCTCTGTTTCCTCAACTATAAAGTGGGAATAATAACAGGGCTGTTATGAGGATCCAATAATACAATATTTGGGTTTTTTTTTAATGCTTAGCATAGTGCCTGGCACATAGAAGGCACTCTATGAATGCTTGTTCTCATATCTTCCCCTTGGATAGAAAGAAGAACATATCTAATAATTCAAGTATTAGCCAGGATACTGTAACATCACCAGAGTAATAGTGGAAGAAACCCTGGATTGGGAATCCCAAAACCTGAATGCAAATTCTCACTCTGTTACTGATATCATCTATGACACTTGGAGGATCACTCTCCCAGCCTCGGTCTCAGTTTCTTCACCTGTCAAATGGGCATGGAGGAAGAGACTAAATGACTTCTAAAGCTCTAGATCTTGTGATACCTAACAGCAACTCTCTTTCCAAGTACTATAATTCACCTATATGGTCTTATCCATCCTCACAACTCCTTTGTGGAGGAAGGTAGCATATATTGCTATTTCACTTTTATGAAAGTTCTGTAAAAAAAAAAAAATGCTTCCAAGAGAATTCCATTGACTTGCAAATGAGAGCCAGTTTTAGAATTTATTTCCCTGATCAGGGCCATGTATCCGCTGAACTTCTTCAAATTGTGGGTTCTCTTTAGGTTATTTGTCCTTGGCTAGGTGGTGCTCCATTAAGCCATCTGTTGCAGATTTGCCATCTCCCACCGGAGTAGACCAGACTGTCTGTGCTAGAGTCTAGTGGTCCATAAGCACTCCCACACACATGCACTCACTCAAGGAAAGGAGGCTATCATCCTTTTCTGATCTAATCCCTCATATGCGTGTCTCTACACAGGAATGATTCAAAAGACTAACTTCGCTATTAGTTAATATGAAAACTATTTTTTAATATGAAAGTCCCACCCCATTCATTCATTCATTCATTCATTCAACCAACAAATATTTATTAAGTAGCTACTATGTGTTAAACACATTCAAACCTAAAGAATGTGGAGTTGCTTTCTTCATCATCCAAAAAGTACAAGGTGACTAAGTCCTTGGCAAAAAGAAATGAACTGTAGGGAGAACCCAAGAAAAACCAGATAGATTTTTAAAAGCTAATGCTCATAAAACCTGAGTGGGTTGGACTCTCCTGGCAGTAGCTTATTCTTCCGTTCCAATCACCTCTGAGTTAAAGCTGTATAGATGGCAGCCCTTCCCCCTATAGAGATCTCTGATTTCTGGATGTTACCACCAAATCCTGCCAAAATAAAATGGAAAATCAGAAGCAGCTGGATTGCATTTCTTCTGCAGTGTATGGAGAGCACACTCTGGCCAGCATCTAGTCATTGCCTTCATCTTCCTCCCACTGGAACCTTAAATTTCTCCCCTTGGTCCACCAACTCATAAGTTTTTGCTTTACCTTTCACAGGCAACCAGGCCTCCCTCCACACTCAGGCCACTTCTGCATCCTGGGATGCCTTTGTGCTAGAACTGAGGTCCCCTTGTTCCCCCATTATAATATAATATGTCTTATAATTTATATTATAGTTACATATTATATATAATTTTAATATATATAATTTAGTATAATAATTTTAATAACAATATTTCACATATAATTTTAATAATTTTATATGTAATTTTAATATAATTTTAATTTATATAATTTTGTATTATATATTATATATAATTTTAATATATAAATATATATTTATGTATAATTTTTTATATATTATAATTATAATGTCTTGTTTCCCCATTATAATGTAAGTTCCTCAAGAGCTGTGTTTGTCTTACTTATATATGTATTCTGAGTTCTTAAGGAAAGAGAAAAAAAGAAGGGAATAAACATTTATATAGCACCTACTATATGCCAAACACTTTTTAAAAAAATAACTCATTGATCTTCATCATAATCCTGGGAGCTAGGTGCTGTTACCATCCCAGTTTTAGAGTAGAGGAAACAGAGGCTAAGTGACTTGCCCAGGATCACATGACTAGTAAGTGTCTGAGGCTGGTTTTGAACTAACGTTTTCCTGACTCCAGGTCCAGTGCTCTACTCATTGCACCAGTGTGTTAGTACTTGACACATAGCAAGCTGCTGAAGTACCTATTTTTCTATCTTTGTACCCTCTTTATGTACGTACTATAATCTCTTTTGATTAATCTACCTCATATTCATTCCCTTTACTCCTTTACTTCTATAGCCATCAGGTCCCATACCTCCCTCCTAGTAGTTATCAAACTCAAATGGAAACAGATCCCTGGGGGCCACATACTTACTTAGTTTTCAGTCATTTCAGTTGTGTCTGAGTTTTCATGACCCTATCTGGGGTTTTCTTGGCAGAGACACTGGCTTTGCCATTTCCTTCTCCAGCTCATTTTACAGATAAGGAAACTGAGGCAAAGTGACTTGTCCAGGGTCACACAGCTTAGTAAATGTCTAAGGACTTTGAAATTGACTCTGAGACATGGGAGAAGCTGGCACAAGACCACCCAGCATGTTGTGCCTGTATCAAAGAAGGAGCTGTGCTTTATGAGCGAAGCAGAATTGGAGTAGTTCAAAAGAAATATGATTCACAAATTTAGAGACACTTCCACCCCAAATGTTCATATGGACTATCTGTGGCAGAATCTTTCTGAGTTTGTATTGGTCTGGTCAGCCACAGTCAGACACACTATAACTTGAGCTTCCTGGTGATGTCATTTTGGTCCTTCGTGAGCATGAAAGACGAAAACCAATCAAGGTTCTGAGGCTGAATTTGAACTCAGGAGGATGAGTTCAGACCTGGCACTTAGAAAACCACAAGTTAACATCATCTGTTTTATCTTGTATTTTTATTTTTTTGTTAAATATTTCCCAATTACACCTTAATCTGATTTGGGAAGCACTTGCCACAAGTTTGACACTTCTGACATAGACTTTTGCAATAACCCTAAAAGAGTTTTCTCTGCCTCATCTCATTCGACTCCAACCTGTCTTTCATTCAGCTGCCAAAGTGATTTTCGTCAAATGAAAGTGGAAACTTGTCACTACACTCCAAATCAATAAAATCCAATGACTCCCTATGAGACCTGAAATAACAAGTTTTCTGCCGGTATTTAAAGCTCTTCACACTTAGCCCCTTCCTGTCTTTCCAGTCTTATGCTCTGCTCCCCTCCATAGAGTTTCCGATTCAAGCACATTGACCTGCTTCCTCTTCCTTGCACACAGAATACTCCATTTCCCTCCCATGCCTTCCCACTGGCTGTCCCAAATTTCTGCAAGCCTCTCTCCTCTCATCTCCACCTCTGTAGCTAGAGACATCCCTTAGGGGATTATCTTACTTCTACTCCATATATAAGGTGTCCCAAAAGTCTTCTAACAGTTTGAAGCACTACACCTGAGTATTTTCATGTCTAAGTCTCCTTTAGAATGAGAATTCAAGGACTGGGGCTTTTTTTTTTTTTTTTTGCCTTTCTTTGTGTTCTCAGCATTTAGCACAGTGCCTCCTACAAGTCATCTGGGTTTACATACTTTTATGATTTGCTGAAAGTCTTTGCTGTCTCTTTTTAGCTCTAATGTCTGACTCTTCCTGATCCCATTTGCAGTTTTCTTGACAAAGATAATGGAGTGATTTGTCATTTCCTTCTCCAGCTCATTGTACAGATGAGGAAACTGAGGCAAACAAGGTTAAGTGATTTTGTCCAGGGTCACAGTTTGTAAGTGTCTGAGGCTGGATTTGAACTTGGGAAGATGAGTCTTCCTGACTTCAGGCCCCAGTGCTCTAATCCAGTGAGCCATCTAGCTGCTTACACCTCCCAAGGAAATCAGAGAAAGAGGAAAAGGACTCCTATGAACAAAAATATTTATAGCAGCTCTTTTCATAGTAGTAAAAATGTGGAAATGAAAGGGATATCCTCCTATTGGGGAATGGCTAAACAAATTGTGATGTATTAATATAATGGCCTATTCTTGTGCCATGAGAAATGACAAAATGCCCAGTTTCAGAAGAAACTTGGAAGGCTCTGATGGACTGATACAGAGGAAAGTGAGCAGAAGTAGAAGATTTATACAATGGCAACATTATGAAGAAACATAATTTTAGAAGACATGAGGACTCTGATGAGTGTTAAGACCATTGTGATACCAAGAGTAGAAGTTATACAGCAAGGAGGGCTCATACTTAACAACTGGAAACTGAGGAAGGGAAGGAGGGAAGGAAGGAAAGAAGGAAGTAGGGAAGGAAGGAAGGAGGGAAGGAAGGAAGGAGGGAAGGAAGGAAGGAAGGAGGAGGGCAGCAGTGGATCCAGTCCAAAGTGAGGGAGGGCAGTCACCCCACACAGAGGCAACTGAGCAGTCTGCTCACTTAACCTCTGTCTGCCTCAGTTTCCTAATCTGCAACATGAGATAATTAACAATTGTGAGGATTAAATCAGATGATATTTGCAAAGTGCTATATAAATGGTATCAATAATTATTAATTAGAGAGGAACAGCTAGAAGGTTAGCATCATAACCAATCTCTATATAGTGCTTTAGGTTTGTGAAGCACTTTATATACATACCTGTTTCGATCCTACACAGCATTTTCTGTTATTTTGACCTCTGCTAAGGTCTTTAATAGAGGGTGTTCTCTCTGTTTCTCATTAAATAGCTGACAGACTTGTTAGTCTCAAAGGTCTTGGGAAGTATTTTTGTGAGTATTCTCATGAGTATTTCCCCTTTCCACCAGGGGAGAGGCATAAAATTGAGAGGCAGGAGGATGTAGTGAACCTAGGGTCAAAAAGTCGTGTGACCTAATCATTCTTCAAATCCTTTTTAGCTCTGGGACCCTGGACAAGTCACTTGATCTCTCCCTCACTTCCCTCATCTGTTAAATAAAGTAAAAGTGTTGGACTCAATGACTTTGAATGTCCTTTCCAGCTCTAAACTTAGGAGCTCTGAATCCTAGTATGTTAGAGAGAGAGATCTGAGAGATTATACAGTCTGACCCCTCCTTTTTTTTTTTGCTTCAGAGAGGTGCACAGACATAACCAGGGCTACACGGCAAGTAGCAAAAGGATGGTTTGTTTTGGGGACAAGGAGAGAGGAGAGGAGGTTAAAAGGGTGGGGGATCCAGAAATCATATAGGTCTCAGTCATCCAACCCTGAAGGCAAATTTGGTCTGTTTGGTTGTTTTAGGTTGACTTGGGGTGGGTGAATGGGAGTCCAGAAGGGATAGACCATGATCACTATCTCTCAACATGGTTGCCTCTTCCCATACATAGGATAGACAATAGAAATGGGACCTAGTTTTGAGAAGTGCCTAGTGGCCAAAGTGAGTGGTATACTTTTAGACCTAGCTTCCCCCAAGACTCACACATGAACCCATGCTTTCAAATTCTCAATCCAGAAAATGGGCTTGGAACCTAAACCTATTCAGATGCCCTCTGGTTTCTTCTGCTCATAAACTTGGATGCTAGAGAAAACAGAATCACTGAATTCTAGAGTCAAAAAGAACTTTACAACAGCTATCATCCATATTACTTTAATATAGCTGATTATCCCACACATGGTCTCTGGAGTCCAAGGACCTGGGTTCAAATCCCAACTCTGGTGTTTACTACCTGTGTGGTTTTGGTCAAATCACTTAAACTTCCTGGGTCTCAGTGGCCTAATCTATAAAATGAAGTGATTGAATCACATAGCCTCAGAGCTCTTGTGTAACTCTACATGATTCCGTAACATCCAATGAGAGGGACCGATGTGCCTGAAACCAGGTCCTCTTCAAGTTTGCAAGAATGTACCAATAATAACACTTCTTACCCCACAATGTTTAAAGTCATTTGAAGACACTTTTCATTTGATCCTTAAAGTGACCTTGGTATAAGAAACAGCAGGTCTTACTCCCATTTTACAGATGAGGGAAGTGAAATGAGCTGTCCAAAGTCAGACAAGTTCCCCCAGATCTTTTTATCTCTTAATTTATCACAGGGATGGGGAATCTGCAACCTCCAGGCCACAGGTACCCTGCAGGTCCTCAAGTGCAGTTCTTTGACTGAATCCAAACTTCCCAGAACAAATCCCCTTAATAAAAGGATTTGTTCTGTAAACCTTGGACTCAGTCAAAAGGCCACACCAAGGGACCTAGAAGGTCACATGTGGCCTCTTGAGCTAGATTTTAAGCTCTTTGTAGACAGGTACTATGTCTTATAAAGCTTTTGTAGAGTACATCTAAAAGTCTAGCCAGAATCATAGGCCATTATTGAATAACCACAGCATCCAGAAACCACATGGTGTTAAGCAGATGCTCAGTAAAGATTTATTGATTTATCTTCTACCTATAGACGTCTTTGCTCTATGATTGATTAACTTTTTATATTCCAAACTTATTCAAATGGAATCGACATTGTATTTGCCTTGAAAGAAATCTAGGTTCATGTCTGACTTACATTTGACAAATTATAATATCTGAATTATAATTTGCTATTGAGTTGTTTCAGTCATGTCTGACTCATGATGAGCCCGCTTGGGGTTTTCTTGCCAAGGATGTTAGAGTGGTTTGCCATTTCCTTCTCCAGCTCATTTTACAGATGAGGAAACTGGGGCAAACAGGGTTAAGTGACTTGCCCAGGGTCATACAGCTGTCGGAGGTGAGATTTGAACTCAAGAAGATGAGTCTGCCTGGTACTCTATACACTGTACTACCTAGCTGCCCCACTATGTTACAATAAAGATAACAAATGATTGAAAGGAGTAAAAGTTGTGAAATGAACAAAAATACTGGAATGAAAGAACTTGAAAGACTTACATGGCTCATTGCCATGCCTCCATTCAGGCTTCAACTACAGTAATGTGGACAATCTTATTTTGGGATACTTTCAAGGCAAGAGGTCTCTTGAACTTTTTGGTTTTATACAAGTGTTTTAAAGTTCAAAAGTGATCTCCACAAATTAATTCAAGGGTGCCTTAAAATAACTCTTTGAAGCAGACACAATTATTGTCCCCATTATACAGCTGAGAAAACTGAGGCTCAAAAAAAAAGTTTAGTGAACACTTAGAGACTGGGGTGACAAAACTAATGTGTCTGAAATAGGATTAAAACTCTGATCCAGTACTGACTCCAAGTCCAATACTCTGCATTATAATGACTATACACTACATTGCCTCTCTATTTCTAGGGAACGGAGGTTTCCTGTTCAAGAGTTAAAGAACTCTCACAGTCAGGGAGGCTTTTCATATTCAATACCTAACCAAGATCTATCCTACTTCAGCTTAAGAAATTCACATTATAACTGCCCTCTCAACGGAAAAAAAAAAAAAAAAAAGTAGATGTGCTCCCTCTTACAAATTCACACCTTACCTTTCTCTTGTCAAGATACATAATCCCAAATCCTTTAACATTTCCCCTTTAATTTTCAAACCTCAGCATTTCTACTGATCTCCTCTGAACCCTTTCCAAATCTCATTTAAATTACGGAGCCAGGAAACTAGGCACAGTGTTCTTGTACAGGTCTGACCAGTCCTGAATAGAGCTGGAGGATTATCTCAGAGTTTTTCCATGCTTCCTTTCATCTTTTTTTATTCACTGTTCCCCCCAATAATATTTGTTTCAAAAGTCTTATCGCATTTTCTGTTCAATAGTATGGCATAAAGTTCTCTATGACCCCTGGATCCTTTTCTCACCATTAGCAAAAACAACAACAACAACAAAAAAAACAAACAAACAAAAAAACTCCTAATCTGCCCTTGGGCAATTTAATTTTTTCCCTAAAGTAGGTTGACTGTCCTGTCAGTGTCATTCGGTGTAGTTCTTATAATTCCTGTAATTTATACATGAAGCATAATCTAAATCTTCATCCTCATCCTGTCCTCCAGGATAGACTGGTTTTTCATTTAAGAAGTGTGCTAAGCTTTTAAAGTCCTGTGGTACATGAGCTGGATTCTAGTTCTGGCTCTCTTTCTACAGGTTTATTTTTAGCCTTATTAAGGGATGGAATACCTTCTTTGTGCTTTCATTTTCCCAACTATGAAAATAATGCTATCTTGCTCTTATCCCCTGCAACAAGTAAAAAGACTTTCTCCCTCTCCTTTCAGCCCTTATATCCCTTTAAAGTTCAACTCCAGTGTTACCTCCTACCCAAAGCCTTTTCTGATCCCTGAGGTTAGTGTCACCTCCCCCTCCCCCATAATTTTGTATATATTCTGTATATCTTACTTATCTACACACATGCTTAGTTATCAATGGACATTTACATTTCCACCAGTAAAAGGTAGGCTCATTTAGGACAGGGACTGTTTTCAGTTTTGTCTTTGTAGCATGGGTGTCTAGCACAGTGTCTGTCTGCAATGTTAGAACCTAACAAATGCTTTTTGAAGTAAATCAAATTGATTTTCCCCTAAAGGGATACCCGTGCCTATTTGCCACCTTTGCTGTGAAAGGCAAAAATTGGCCAAAGATGTTCATTCATAAGTGGAAAGCTGCCCTGGAAAAGTGACTCCACAATCCCTGAGAAGATATCTGGTAAAGAGAACATCCCTCATTTATCTGCTTTTCCTCGGGGAAACAGAAGCACACCTCTTCTGGGCTATCCACTCTTGGGCTTTTCCTCATCATTAACCTCCTCCCATGCTGATCTTGAAGACAGAAACACCTGCAATACATATTTCTCAAAGTTCCCAAATTTCTGAACAGCCATTCTTTCTATTGTGACTAAGATCTCAAGGCTGCAAGCGAAGGGTTAAAATGTTTCCTAAACTCGGTCACAGTCTCATAAGAGGAAATTCTCAACAATAGAAACCCTGACAACTGGAGGGAAGGTAGGAAGTTACCGGGGAGAACACAGTCCCCATTAAAGAGAGAAGCAAAGGATGTATGCAAATGAATATACATATCCCTAGTGACAAGTAGGAAAATAGCAAGTCTCAAGAAGCATTGAAGAATTTTTAACTGTTTCCCGACTGAGAATGAAATTAACTTATTGGAAATGACTAACACTGTCCTTAAAATGCTTGCAAATCTCACAGGCAAGCACAAATGTTACCATTTGCTTTCTTTAAAAAAAATTGATAGCTTTTGTTTTTTAGACAACTTTACTTTCAGAATACACTCCCTCTCCCTTCCCCATCCCAGGGACTACCCTTTGTTTTAGAAAGAAAAAGAAAAGAAAGAAAAAGGAAGGAAGGAAAGGCAGGTCAGCAAAACTAATTAACACATCAGTGTTATCTCAGGGTTTCCACCCAGTAGCTCCTCACTCCTGCAGATAAGGAAGGGAAGTTTCTAAATATTTTCAAGAATGAAATTACCATTAGCAATTAATTACTCATTGCACCAGGGAAGTGACCTTTTATTTTAGTCAGATACTAATTAAATTCTATTAACCGTCCTGGGGACGCTTGCAGAATGAACCGTTGACTACCGTTTTCACGGCGTCATAGATGTGGACCTAAGAAGGTCTGTAGACCCAAACTCCTCAATTAGCAATTGAAGAAACAGGACAGGAAAGGTGAAGAGAGGTCGCACGGGTTCCAAGAAACAGAGATGGGATTCGAACCCAGCTTCTGTGACTGCAGAACCACTGTACCCCTACTGCTTTCCCCGAAGAAATGCTCGTGAGCGCACACATTAAATGGAAATACTCGAATACCATTTGAATACCATTTAACAAGTAATAAAAACCAAATCTCTCCACTTCTTGGGTGGCGGGCCTCCACACAAGGCCCTCAGAGCAAACTCTCTCTGCAGCTGTCGGCCGAAAGACGGAGATGAAATTAATGTTTTTTAAAGAGAAGCTCAGCGTTATGTTAACTGTCCCGGGATTCCCGGGACCCCCTGGGGAGTCAAGACCAGAAAGGTAGCGCGCCCTCACCTTAATGTTGCTGAAGATGGTCCGATGACAGCTGGCGAGAGTGTTCCCGCCCGGGGGTTTGCTCTGCTCAGGTAAGAGTTCCATCATCCGGCTTAGGGACAAAGTCCTCGGACAGAGCTGATGGACCGACCAGTCCCCCGGCTATCCACCCTCTCTCTCCAGCTGCTGGTCCTCTCGCTTCAAAATCAGTTAGATTGTTCGCCCCGGAGAACGCACAGAGGCTCGGCTCTCAGTGCGTATAGGGGAGGAGGGAGACTGCTACAGTAAAGGAACTGTCTTCTCCTGGCCAGGAGTTTCGCGGCTAAGTCAGAAATGAACGCTGTCCAAGTGTGTGAGAGTTGTTGGATCGAGTGAGTGAGTGACTGAGAGTGAGGTTAAAGTTTTTATAAGTTAGGACTCCGAGGCTGATGATGAAACTTTCCCTCCTCCCTCTTTCTCTTTGTGTATAAAGGAACTTTAAAGGCGCAGAGATTCGCTTCGGCACCCATCCCTGGGGACGCACACGCCCCTCCCACTCCCAAGCAGGTGTGACTCAGTTTCTGTCACCTAGTTCTAACCTCTGGGGACGTAAGCAAAGGAGTTTCCTTTTCTCCCAAAGAGGAGGGAAATCTGGACTCAGGATCTGGGTTTTAGCAGGGGTGGGGTGTGGGGGGAGACAAACCCCTCTCTTTATGGAGTTAGGTAGGAAGATGGGGGAGGGAGGGGGGAAGGAGAGCGCTTGCAGTGATTAAGTTTGGTTAATACATACCTTCATGTATGTATTTTATTTTATTTTTTTCATTCAAAAGTGTCAAGTTGGTGAGAGAGACAATGGTGGGGGGAGAGAGGGAGATTGCGTCTCAAACAGGTAAGAATGAACTCCTTTTCAGCCGAGATTTACAGAGATTTAGTTGTTTTCGTCTCTGCTTGTTTTCACTTGCAGCAAACCTGTGTTTTTAAAGTTCCGGAGATGGTCTTTTCTGAGATCTCACTGGGCTTTTGTTTGTGCAGAACGCTGATTTATATTTGAACTGTTCTGTGCTCACGAGAGGACGGTGTAAGGGGAGGAAGATCGAGAGAAGAGATGCAAACAAGGGAGGGGGGAAATTTGAGGTTTCTGGAAAGGAGCCAGAATTAAATTTGAATATTTTGTAAAATGTCAGACGGCCCTTGGAGGGCCTGCAGTCTCACATGGAGAACAGAGCTGGGAAGACAGATGAAAACAGAACGGCTAGCCTAGTTGCTGGCTGACAAGCCCCTAATACCATTTTTTTTTTTCAAAGCTACAGTCAGAATGTTTATTTCTTCTCCAGTGTTTTCGCTACTAAGGTACCCACAGGGGAGAGAAAGAAAATATTTTAAGGACAAGATAATCTTGTGAAAAAAAATTAATGCAATTTAAAAATCCGATCTTCAATTTATTTCTCAAGGCATGCCTGCATGCCACATAGGTTTTGCTACTGAAACACATTCAGCTTCCTCCACACTTTGCTCCTTTCATTCTCTTAACCCCATTTTTCTGGGCAAAGAAAAACCACAGCTTACTAATAAAACATCCCAGTTTCTCAACATTTCTCTGTTTCTCCCCCTTTACTTTCTTCCCCTCATCTTTCGGAGTCTGTCTCCCTTTTCTCACTTTCTCTGTGTGTATTTGTCTATATCTTTCTCTCCCACACTAAAAAGCAAATAGAAAGGATTAAGCAAGTTCATTTGTGAATTTTTAGGCCTCAGTGCTTGATTTCTTTTTTTATAGGGTTGGGGAGAGGACAGAGGAACATGCTAAGTTAGTCTAGCAAACATTTCCATCAGCATTCTGGCCATAAGAAAATTTTTTACTTGATTGAAAAACTGATACCTTCCAAAAGACACTTTATAGAGAAATCTTAGTTTCCTACATAGATTCACAAATAAGGAGCTGAAAACTCTTTTTATCGTTTGTTGAAGAGTAAACTCTAGGGAAATAGTTCTTAATCAGTGGTTCACAGCTAAGGGGTCTGTGAATAGATTTGAGGAGGTCCATGAACTTGGGAGGAGAGGGAATGCGTTTTCATTTATCTTTAACTGAAATTTCATATTTCTTTCCATTATTTTAAAACATTATTCAAATAAGGGGACCATGGATTTCATTAATCTACCAAAGGCTTTTTGTAAGCACCTTAGCTCTAGAAAGAGGTCTAAGACTATAGGACAGACCTGGATCTAAACAAGGTAATAGAGAAGTAATCCTACTTCTGAGGATCACCTGGGTAGATTTCATCACCATTAGCTTCTGGCGTGATGTGGGGTGTTGAAAAGAGTGTTTCGTAGGGAGACTGACTACCTCTTATAGCTTTTGTCACTTTGGGCAATTGACAACCTCACTAAGCCTGTTTCCTCCTCTCTAACATGATGAGTTTGGATTAAGTTAAATATAAGGTCCTATAGTTTTCCCCAGTTGATTCTCAATAACTCTCAATGTCACAAAGTCATTCCTTCAGTCTTCTGAGAAAAAAAAAAACATGATAATTTTGAAGAATTGTTGTTAAATCTAACCAAGACCCCTCTGGCTGCAGTGCAAATCTTTTTCTTTAGCTTGCTGGGGATGAGGATAATAAGACTTGAGCCAGAGCCACAGCTGAGAATAGGAGGCTGTTCCCAATCTGTGCACCTGTGCTGCATCCCTGCCTTAATCATGTCTATCTGTCAGGAGAAAACCTCTCAGGCATTGTCTGGTGCCAGTACTATCGTCTTGGGTGGGAGAAACCTTCTTGTCTTCCTTTGCTTACAAAGAGAATAGATTGTATTTATTACACATATAGAGCGTAGAGCTGCTAGAAGCATCGTGGATGGCATAATGGAGAGAGAGAGAGAGAGAGAGAGAGAGAGAGAGAGAGAGAGAGAGAGAGAGAGAGAGAGAGAGAAGGTGAGGGGAGAGACACAGAGACAGAAGAGTCAGGAAGGGTCAAGCCCTGCCTCAGACTCAAACTGGCTTTAGGAGCCTAGGAAGTTGCTGATCCTTTAGGGTTGCAAGTAATTCTCAAAGCAGGTGCTGATTTGCATTAATAGAAGTAATTTCCTTAGTGGAATTTCCTTAGGCCAGAGTTATCCATAGTCTTCCATGGGCAGCATCACAGACCCCCATCACTCCCAAGTGGCAGCCAGGTGGCGCAGCAGATAGAGCTCTGGGCTTAGAATCAGGAAGACTTTCTGAGTTCAAATTTGGCCTCAAACATTTATTAGGTTTGTGACCCTGGGCAAGTCACTTAATCCTGTTTGCCTCAGTTTCATCATCTGTAAAATGAGCTGGAGAAGGAAGTGGCAAAACACTTCAGTATCTCTGCCAAAAAAAAAAAACAACCTCAAATGGGGTCACCAAGAGTCAGAAACAACTGAAATGACTAAACATCACCAATAACCACCATTCCCAAGAGGTGCCTGAACCAGATTAGAGCCTAACTGAGAAATATTTAGCAAAATAAATAAAAATAAAAGAAAACATAATGTTAGTTAGTGGTTTTCCAAGTCAACATACACCCACAGGGATCCTTTTGTACAGTTTGGTGATTCTACTTCCAGTTGATGCCCCTGCCCTAGACCAATGAAATTTACATTTCAGTTAAAAAAAATAGCGATTCCATATATTGTTATCTGGAAGAAGCCTTTCTTGATACTGTCAACTATGAGCACTCTGTTTCTCAAACTATTTTTATATTTAATTACTTTGTATGTGTTTGTATTTATTCATTTGATATTTATTCTGCATATAGTGGTTTGTGTACTTGTTGTCTCCTCCTCCATTAGAATTTTAGCTCCTTCCAAACAGGGACTGTTTCCTTCTTTTTACTTGTATCTCCCCAGTGCCAGGCACAGTGGAGATAGAGTGGGTGTTTTGTAAAATACTTTTTGATCAATTGGGTAATATTCATTTATTGTCAGTCAGGTAAGGTAAGTAGTAAAAATGTCATTTCCCCCTTCCCTTTTGTTATTGTCAGTCATTACAGTCTTGTCTGACTCTTCCTGATCCATTTCTTATTGGCAGAGATACTAGAATGGTTAGATATTTCCTCCTCCAACTCATTTTATACATGGGGAAATTGAGGTAAACAGGGTTAAGTGACTTGCCCAGGGTCACACAGCTAATAAGTGTATGATATTAGATTTGACTTCAGGAAGAAGGGTCTTCTGATTCCAAGCTGAGTGCTCTATCTACTGTACCACCTCCTTTTACAGATGAGGAAAGTGAGGATCATAGCTATAGAGCTGGAAGAGATTTCACACACTGTCTAGTTAGTTTCCTTCATTTTACAAATGAGAAAACTGGAGGGGATGCTGAGGTGACTTGCCAAAAGTCAGATAAGTCTTGGGTATCAGAGGCAGGTTTTGAACCCAGGTTCTCTCAGTGAAGCTCTTTCCACTCAGTCACTGCAGGAAATTGCCCAGCATCCTGTACATTGTAAAATGACAGAGGTTCAGTCCCTCTCTACATAGGAATCTTTTGTATCCTCGAAGGCTTTCACTTAACTGCCCCTCAGACTTCTTCATCTCTGAGTTCAATAAACCCAGTTCACTGTTTTTTTTCTACTTACCTATGCCTTAGGCTCTTCTCAACTGACTCCATTCAAGTTTTTCATATCTTTATGGCCTAAACTAGAAATAAAACACTAGTAAAAGGTGAACCAATGGTTAGAGACCTCCTCCCATCTGTGTCTACAAACCTCACCATCATCTTTTGGGATGCTAATCACTGTCTGTCTTTGCTCCCTTAGTATTTACAAACTTAGTTTTCCTTCAAAACCTGGTTTATTAACCCCATCTCAGAAAAAGAAATTGAACAAGCCATCAATGAACTCCTTAGGGAAAAATCTCCAGGACCAGATGGATTTACAAGTGAATTCTATCAAACATTTAAAGAACAGTTAATTCCAATACTATATAGATTATTTTTGAAAATTGGGGGAGTCCTCCCAAATTCTTTTTATGGTACAAATATGATTTTGATACCTAAACCAGGAAGAGACAAAACAGAGAAAGAAAATTATAGACCAATCTCTTTAATGAATATAGATGCAAAAAATTTTAAATAAAATTTTAGCAAAACAAATACAGTATCTTATCACAAGAATAATACATTATGATGAGGTAGGATTCATACCAGGAATGCAGGGCTGGTTCAGTATTAGGAAAACTGTTAACATTATTGATCATATCAACAACAAATCTAACAAAACCACATGATCATCTCAATAGATTCAGAAAAAGCTTTCAACAAAATACAACAACCCATTCCTATTAAAAACGCTGGAGAACATAGGAATAAAGGGAACTTTCCATAAAATAATAAGCAGTATCTACCTAAAACTTTCAGCAAGCATTATATACAATGGAGATGAGCTAGATGCATTTCCAATAAAGTCAGAGGTGAAACAAGGATGTCCATTATCACCACTATTATTCAAAAGGGTACTAGAAATGTTAGCTGTAGCAATTAGACAAGATAAAGCAATTGAAGGAATAAGAATAGGCAAAGAAGAAACTAAGTTATCACTCTTTGCAGATGATATGATGATATACTTAGAGAATCCCAGAGATTCAAGTAAAAAACTACTTGAAATAATAAACAACTTTGGCAAAGTTGCAGGTTACAAAATAAACCTGCACAAATCTGCATTCCTATATATTAGTAACAAAGTCGAACAGCAAGAGATAGAAAGAGAAATCCCATTTAAAGCTAGGGTAGACACTCTAAAATATTTAGGAGTTTACCTGCCAAAACAAACCCAGGGACTATGTGAACACAATTACAAGACTCTTTTTGCACAAATAAAGTCAGATCTAAGTAAGTGGGAAAACATCAGTTGCTCAGGGGTAGGCCGAATCAATATAATAAAAATGACAATTCTACCAAAATTAATTTACTTATTTAGTGCCATATCAATTAAACTATCAGATAATTATTTTCTAGAGCTGGATAAAATAATATCAAAATTCTTCTGGAAGAACAAAAGGTCCAGAATATCAAAGGGACTAATGAAAAGAAATGCTAGGGAAGGTGGCCTAGCGCTGCCAGACCTCAAATTGTATTATAAAGCAGCAATTACCAAAACCACTTGGTATGGGCTAAGAAACAGAAAGGTAGACAAGTGGAATAGGCTAGGTACTCAAGACACAGTAGGCAATGAATATAGCAATCTCCTGTTTGATAAACCCAAGGACACCAGCTTCTGTGCTAAGAACTCACTGTCTGACAAAAATTGCTGGGAAAACTGGATAACAGTGTGGCCGAAACTAGGCATAGACCAATGCCTGACACTGTACACAAGAATAATGTCCAAATGGGTATACAATCTTGGTATAAAGATTGATACCATGGACAAACTGGAGGAGCAAGGAATGGTGTATTTATCAGATTTATGGAGAAGGGAAGAGTTTTTTACTAAAGAAGAGATAGAAAGCATTATGAAGTGCAAGATGTATAATTTTGATTACATTAAACTGAAAAGTTTTTGCACAACCAAATCCAATGCAACCAAAATTCAGAGGAATGTAGTCTATTGTGAAAGAATTTTTACAGCTAATCTCAGGGATAAAGGCCTCATTTCTAGAATATATAGAGAACTGAGTCAAATGTACGACAATACAAGTCATTCCCCAACTGATAAATGGTCAAAAGATATGAACAGGCAATTTTCAGAGGAAGAAATTAAAGGTATTTATAATCATATGAAAAAGTGCTCTAAGTCACTTTTGATTAGAGAGATACAAATCAAAACAACTTTGAGGTACCACATCACATCTATCAGATTGGCAAACATGACAGAACAGGAAAATGATAAATATTGGAGAGGATGTGGGAGAGTTGAAACACTAATTCATTGTTAGTGGAGCTGTAAGCTCATCCAACTGTTCTGGAGAGCAATTTGGAACTATGCCCAAAGGGCAACAAAAATGTGCATACTCTTTGACCCAGCAATATTGCTTCTAGGACTGTATCCCCAAGAGATCATAAAAATGGGAAAGGGTCCCACATGTACAAAAATATTTATAGCAGCACTCTTTGTAGCAGCCAAAAACTGGAAATCAAAAGGATTCCTTTCAGTTGGGGAATGACTGAATAAATTATAGTATATGAATGTAATGGAATACCATTGCACCATAAGAAATGATGAACAAAAAGACTTCAGAAAGGCCTGGAAAGACTTATATGATCTGATGCTGAGCAAAAGGAGCAGAACCAGGAGAACTTTGTGCACAGCAACGACCACAGTGTGCAAGAGCTTTTTCTGGTAGACTTGGATCTTCATGGCAATGCAAGGACTTAAAAAAAAAAAAATTCCCAATGGTCTTCTAAAGCAAAATGCCTTCCACATCCAGAGAAAGAACTATGGAATTCAATCGCGGAATGTAGCCTATCATTTTTTTTTTGTATGTGTATTATGTTTTGATTTGTTATATGATTTCTCCCATTTATTTTAGTTCTTCTACACGGCATGAGTGTAGTAAAAATGTATTCAATAGGAATGTATGTGTAGAATTGTATAAAGAATTGTATATCTATATAGAATTGTATGCTGTCTTGGGGAGGGAGGGGGGTAGTGGGGGTAGGCAGGGGGAAAAAAATCTAAGTTTTATGGTAGTGATTGTAGAACACTACAAATAAAATTAATACTAAAAAAAAAACTGGTTTCTTGAAAATATACTAAGAAACAAGGCTGTTGAGAGTAGCAAGTTTCCACCAGGTGCCTGAAGTCCTTATTCACAGATACACCATGCTGAGCCCTTGAGCCGGCTTATGTCCACTTCTACACACTTACACACCAGGCAGCTGATAAAAGCACTGCTACTGCCCCAGTGTTTATTGCGCAAGGTGTGGCTACACTTAACAATTTAAATACTTTTGTGTAATGAGACATTAACTCTCTAGCTGCTGAGGATTTTTAGCTGCTGGTTCTTCAATTAGTCTTGTACCTTGGGATACTACTCCCCACCATACACACACACACACACACACACACACACATACACACACGCTCAATAGGCCAGTGCTTAAATCACACCCTCAATCCAGATCTACTGACTACTCCGGATCTATGAACCTAGGAGCCTCTGACAGAGCCCAGCCTTTTGCATCCTGATTTAATAATCCATGACTGTTTATTATTATTATTTTTAAGGGCCTCCAGGCACCATGCTGGGCCTTGGGGGATAGAAAAACAACAATGAACTCCTCTTTGACATTATTCTCTTTTTCTTTTCACCTCGATCAAAATAAGAGCTGATAACAGAGCAAGCTCTCGGTTCAATTCAGTTCAACAGACATGTATTAAGTATCAAGTCTGTATCAGGGGCTCAGCAAGGTGTTGGGACTGCAGAGATGGAATCAAGCACTCTGCGTCCTCAAGAACTTTCCCATCAGGCTGCTTCCACACATTGGAAGATGTGGTCCTTTCCATGCCCTCTCATATAACCCACAGCTGCCTATGTAATCTTCATTTTGTGTTTAGCTATGTATTTGGAAATATTCTTTTTTGTATTTAAATTTAGAATTTTTAAAAAAGAAAAAAATCAAAAATAAAGAAAAATGATATTTCATTTTTTTTACTTGAGTGTTTATTTTAAGGACTTTTTTTTTAAAGGACAGATTTATTTCTACCCATTTAAAGGTTTAGATGCAGGGTTGGTTGTTGTGATGGTCTTGGGTTTAATTGTTTAAAGGGGGCAGCTACTTTTGCTCTGTTCATTGTAAACAGGCTACTATACCCCAGAATTCATGGTGATTAGTGTGGATCAGAGAAGAAAAGTTCCCAGCTGAAGATCAGTTCCTACCATACTCTTGGGAAATCTGCTCAAGGCAGAGCCAGAGAACAGTGGATACAATGACCACAATACCATAATGAAAGACTTCAGAATTCTCGTTAAGACCAATTGTGACCTCTGAACACTGATGACAAGGTTTGCTCCCACTTCTTGGAAGAATTATAATGGACTGGAGTTACGGAATCAGACCTACATAGCCAATGTGTTGGGGAAGACTTTCTGGATAGGGAATAGGGGAGGAAGTATGCAAAAAATGAGAGAGGTGGGTAAAATGCAAAAAAAGCATATAAAACATTAAATAGACATAGAAGAAACAAAAAGAAGTTCAAAAGAAAACTTAAAATAGGGCAATTTTATGACTACCTTATTAAATTTTATACACATTTTTAAAAGGAACAAAAGTTCATGGTTTCCTTTTTTTTCCCCCTCTACTCCCATATGAAGTATTTGTGCTTGATGTTGGCTAAGTTCATAATAAAAAGTAAATTATTTTTAAAGCGGAGTGGGGGGAGGGTGGAGAAAGACAACCAACTTAACATCCTTCTGAATGGTGTGTCAGTTTCATCGTTTTTTAACACAAAGGACAGCATTTTCTGTCCATGACTTTGGTGGAGGGAAAAGGACATGTGATGATCTCTTGGGTTCCTTACTAATCTAAGAATATATGTGGGGAGAAATAACTTTGATCCTGATTAGAAAACTCCAGTAGCCCTTTCAATATTTTGCATAATAGGCTTTTATATTCATTATTCATAACAAACCATGAAGTCTACCTCCTTCTTAAAATGGAGGGACTAGACTATGAAGGAATCCAGAGGAAAGAATGCTGGATTTAGATGGAGGTTTGGAGCCTACGATCCAAGCTTAAGTCCTCTTCAGTTCTACTGTTCTATGGCAATGAGGTGCATTTGAAGGAAGAATAATGACTCGAGCAGGCAACGTGGGTTTGAATCTTGGGGTGTGGTACCATATAATACTTGACAGGCTACTTTCCATACTCTGAGCATAGTTTTCCTCATCTGTAAAATGGGGATCAAGAGACTTTCTAACATAAGGGCAGGATGTAAATGTGAGTCATTGTGATCTCCTTTTCTTGTGTATTTATCTACACTTAGACTCATGCTTTAAGAAATCAATTATTTCATCAAAGTGGATACTTCTTCCATCCAAGCTAATCCTTATACCGCTTGTGTACCTTGGTTAATAATATTCATAAATCGTTGGGACTAAAATCTTCCATCACTTGGTGATCAACAATAAACCCTTTCAGATTCAACTAAATTATCAATTGAGGAATGATTGAACAAGTGGTGGTTCCTGAATGTAATGGAATACTATTGTGCTATAAGAACAATATGCAGGTAGACTTCAGAAAGTCTAGGATAGACTTACATGAACTGGTTCTAAGTGAATTGAGAAGAGCCAGAAGAATGTTATACAGTACAGTAACAGTAATACTGTGCAATGATCAACTATAGTTAACTTATTCCATCTCAGCAATATAATGATCCAAGACAATTCCAAAAGACTTATGATGGAAAAAGGCTACTCATAACCACAGAAAAAACTGGTTGCAGATTAAATCATGCTATTCTCGGGTTTTTTTTGTTTCTTTTGTGGTCTTTTCCTTTTGTTCTATTTCTTCTTTCACAACATAACTAATGTAGAAATATGTCTTACCTGATTGCACATATTATAAACTATATCAAATTGCTTGCCATCTTGAGGAGGGGGGAAGGTGAGGAAGGGAGGGAGAAAAATTTGGAACTCAAAATCTTTCAAAATATGAATGTTGAAACTTGTCTTTATGTGTAATTGGAAAAACAAAATACTATTAAATAAAACTGTTTCTTGAGCAGACTCATCAGCAGATCTATATTCAAAGTTGTGTTTTGGTAGGACTTTTCAGAGCTTGTATTCTACTGAGCTCTCTTTTTCAACACTTGAGGCCTTCCATCAAAGCAGGACTTTCTGAGTGGACGATCATCCTTTTGGCCTTTGTTCTCCTCTTGCTCTACAATGCTTTACCTATTTTCCCCATTGTCTTTTGTCTTTAGAGATTCTCTGGAGTCTTCTGTACACCCCAGTGCCTGCTCACTCCCTCTCTGCCATCTCTACTCTCATTAGTGGTAGCTGAATGACCCAACCATGATCCTATATTCTTTTCTTATTTCATGTTCAGTATTTCTTTTTCTTTGTTCTGTGTATGAGACTCAGCTTCTCTTCCCCTTAGCTTCATTAAAATTCATGGAGGTGGATGCTTTAACATTTACTATCTTTGCCTCTCCAACATCTGTTGCCTCTACTCTTGTTTCCCTACTGTTCATTTTTATTTCCCTTGAATACATCAGTTGAATGATCTTTCTCCTTAATCAGTGCCATTTGACCTACATTACCTTCTCTCCTCTGCCCTATTGGTAAAGTTAAAAGGACATAGACTCTGGGGTCAGAGAAACTGGATTCATAATCCTTCTTTTTCTTGGATACTACCTGTGTCACATTCAACAATCATTTACCTCACTGAGCCTAAGTTTCCTCACCTGTAAAATGAGAGTGTTGAAATAGTAGGCCTATGGGCCCCCTTCCCCTTCAAAACTGGTGGTCCTAGTCTAGTAACTACCTACCTTTCTTCAAGATGACTCTCAATGAGAACATGTGGTTGTTGTCCTTTGTTCTTGTAGAGGACCAAAATGATATCACTATGCTAGAGTCAAGTTTCAATGTGTCTGCCTGGCTGGTCGGACCAATTCGAGTTCAGAATGCTCTACCACAGGTTGAGTACAAAGAGTCCATGTGAGCATTTGGAATGGAGTCTCAAAATTTGTGCATCCTGCATTTCCTTTGAGCTGTTTCAATTCTGTTTTGCTCATAGAGCACAGCACCTTCTCTGATACGGGCATGCCATGCTGAGTGGTCCTGTACCAGTGTCTTCCATGTCACACGATCAATTCCAAAGTTCTTAACAGAGACCTTGAGAGTGTCTTGTATCACTTCTTCTGACCATTATGTGAATGCTTGCCCCATGTGAGCTCTCCATAAAAGGGTCTTTTGTATGTTTTGCATTTGAACAGTGTGGCCAGCCCATTGAATTCCCATCTGCTGAAGCAGAGTTTGAATACTTGTCAGTTTAGTTCGAATAAGGACCTCAGTGTCTGGTACCTTATCCTGCCAGGTGATCTTCGGAATGTTTCTAAGACAATTCAAATGGAAGCAATTCAGTTTCCTGGCAGGGTGCTGGTAGATTGTCCAGGTTTCACAGGCATACAACAACGAGGTCAGCACAGTCAGCCTGATACCTCTTCTCTCCCATACTTTCCTTTGGAGCCTCCCAAACACTGAACTAATTCTGGCAATGCATGCATCAACCTCATTATCAACGTGCACACTCCTGGAAAGTGCACCACACCAAGGTGAGTGAACTGATCCCCAAAGGAGGAGGGGGCGGCATCATGACATTTAGAGAACCAAGGATATACCATGGAGAAGAGAAGATGTAGGAAATGGGCATGCTAGAAGCAAAACATCTTATGTGGGATAAAAAGTCAAAGAACTGTCCTTAAGATTTAATTAATACAAGGGGCTAAGGTTCTAGCTGTTCATGCAGTTCCTTGGTTGCCTGAGGCATGGAAAGTCTAGCCCATGAGGGGTCAGGACCCCTCACTCCATGGATGTCCCACTGCCCTGAACCCTTCCCTTCTGACCAGATGTGTTTCTGTGTGGAGATGAAGGAAATTGTGTCTGCCTGAACCAGTGTGGAATATTCTTTCCACAAAACTGCTAAGTAAACCTTTTTGTTAACTGTTAGATAATCTAGGAGTGTCTCATTTTATTCCAGTCTCAAGTTGAATCATTAGATCATCCTGAGTCAGGCCTACACTAAAAGAGTTGGAAAATATAGTTGACTTCAGCTATTCGATGGGTAGTCTTGAGGCAGTATTATTAGACTTATTCTGTATAATTTCAGAGGAAGAACTATGACCAAAGAGTGGGAGGAAAAAAGGGCAGATTTTGTCTTAATTTAACAGAGAATTTCCTCTTTGAGAGGTAGTGAGTTCCCTGTCACTGGAGTTCTTCTACGAGAAGCTGAGTGACTATTTGTAAAGATATAGGCAAGTCGAAAGGAATAATAGAAGGTACCCTGAATAGAACTTCTTCTTGTTGCTCAGTCATGTCTGACTTTTGGTGACCCCTTTTGGGATTTTCTTGGCAAATATACTGAAGTGATTTACCATTTCCTCCTCCAGTTCATTTTATAGAGGAGGAAATTGAGGCAAACAGGGATATATGCTTGCCCAAGATCACATAGCTACTAAATGTCTGAGGCCAGATTTGAACTCAGGAAGATGAGTCTTCCCAATTCCAAGTCCAGTACTCTATCCACTGTGCCACCCCAGCTGTCCTGAATAGAACTTACTACATGAGTTTAAGTGACTGTTTGACATTTAGTAGCTTTGTTATCCTAAGTAAGTCACTTCCATTTCCTGGGTCCCAGTTTCCTCAGCAGCATGTAGTGTACCACCTAATGTAGCACAAAGGAGTGGGGGATCTATTACTCCTAAAGGCCTAGCTCCACCATAAAATTCTGTAAGTATAAGCTTCCCAGGTAACAGAAAGAGGAAGTTCCCATTGTGTCAGATGGCAACACAATCAAAGACAAGGGGAGGTCCTTTCATTTCACAGAGGGGCATATTATGCTACCCACACAGGCTAAAATCATGCCACATTGACTGAGCTGGGGTGGGAAAAGGACACAGTCATTGCTCAGAGAAACCAGTCATTCCTAGTCATCCTGGGTCAATGGAGTTTAAGGAACTGTGAATCCATTGGGGATGGGGAAAGGGACATTTTACTTAGCCAGGAGTTTTCAAACTTCTGTTTCTTCCCCCACACCACAAAAGAAGTCTAATGGGAAAGACCTCTCTCCTCATATAGTCACAGATTCAGAGCAGAAAGGGACCTTAGGGGTCATTGAATCCAATCTCTTTTTTTTTTTTTTCAAATGAGGAAAGTGAGATTCATAGAAGGTATGTGACTTGACTAGGCCCACAGAGCTCCCAAGTGTCTGAGTCTGGATTCAAAATCAGCTCTTCCTGGCTTGGAGATAAGAATATCACCCACTTCCCAAGGTTGTTGCAAGTACCAAATGAGATAATATTTGTAATATGTTTAGCACAGTTTCTGGCATGTAGTAGGAGTTATTTTAAACGCTATTATTTTTGTTATTAGTACCTATACCTGAAAAGATTTCTATATACATTTCCTTCCCTTTCTCTCATGGAAGTTTCTGCTTTGAAGTGAAAGAAAGACATCCTTCCCAAATGTCTCAAATACAATCAGAGAACCTTAAAACTAGGAGATTCTTTAGAGATCTCAAACTGAGACCCATCAGAAGAAAGTGACTCTCCAAGGGTCACACAGCTAATTGACGGCAGAGTCTCAATTGGAGGTCAAATCATCCGGCACTGAGTCCCATCCTCTAGGCGTCATTCTATAATCAGTCTACAAGGGTTTTGCCCAGTGCTTCTACACAGACAAGAAAAAGAGGGGAAAGAGAAACACTATTGTATTAAACATAAACATTTTTGTCCATATTATGTTTTTACAATGTTTGCTTCTGGTGGGCTGAGTCTGAGTCTGTTCCTCACATGTAGTGCTCCATCTCCCATCTCCCTCTGTCCCCCTTTCCTGGAGTGTATCCCCACCTCATCTCTATCTTCAATTTAATTTTCTTCAAGACACAGCTCAAGGATCAACTTCTACACCAAGCCTTTCTTGATCCTCTCAGCTGCTCCCCCACTCCCCTCGCCAACACACACTTTAAATATCTCGTGTTTATTTTGTATGTATTCTGCATATACTTATATACGCACACGTTGTCACCCCAATAGAATGTGAGCCCCGTAAGGTCAGGGTCTGTTCCATTTTTGTCTTTGTCTTCCCCTTGCCTCCCATAGTTCCTGAAACACTATAGGTGCTTAATAAATGCTTACTGATAGATGGATCTGAAGTGGACTTTGGTAATGCTTATTTGGAGTTTACTCTTACTATTCGGATTTTCCAGTTTCTTCCACAAAACATCCATGCTCTGAAGGCCTCAATACCTCTGAATGATCCAACTCCTAATTAGAATTCTCACCTCAGTTTCTGTCTCCAGGCTATATCTAGGATTTTTTTTCACTTTAGTTAAAAACAATTGGAGAGTACAATGGAAGTGGAGACATGGAGATCAGTCTACCTGTAGATGCTGTTATGCCATGAGAGGGAAAAAGACCACAAATGACCTAATAATACCTCTCTTTTCTATATTTGTTGATATTTTCATCCTTTTCTCTCTTTTCTTCTGTCTCTTCTTTCCTCTCTTTCCTTCTTATCTCTCTTCATATCTCTCCCCTCCCTCCTTCTTTCCTCTCTTCATCCCTCTCTCCCTTCTTCCATTTCTCCCTCTATCTCTCCCTCTTTCTTTCCCTCTCTTCCCTCCTCCCTTTCTCCTTCCTTTGCTCCCTTCTTTACTTCCTCCCTCCAATGAATTTAATTGCCATCTCTATGCTGATGATTCTCAAATCTACCCATCCTCTCCCAATCTCTTTCCTGATCTCCAGTCTCATATCTCCTATTGCCTTTCAGACACCTCACACTGGATGTCCAACAGACCCCTTAAACTCAACATATCCAAAATGGAATTTGTTATCTTTCCCCTTAAACCTGCTGTCTCCTCTCCTGATTTCCCTATCACTATCAATTGCAATCACTTTTTCCCTTTCAACCCCTCAGACTCATAATGTAGGAGTCATCCAGGATTCCTCACTATCTCTTATCCCTCTCATATTTAATTTGTTTCCAAAGTTTGTTGATTTTATCTTTGCAACATCCCTGAATATACTCTTTCCTTCCTTCTTTCCTTCATTCTTTCCTTCCTTTCTTCCTCAGTCCCTCCTTCCCACCTTCCCTCCCTTCCTTTTTCTTTTCCTCTCTTCCTTCCTCCTTTTCTCTCTCCCTAAGTCTGTCCTTCGGTCAATTAATACCTAAATCTTTTCTAATTTCTAATTTAACTTCAATAACTTCTTCATTCCCCATAAAGAGATAATAAATGTAGACCACTTCTTTGCATGTCTTTTAAGATCATAAATCTTTGCTTCTCTTACTGACCATTATTTCCTGTGATTTCACTAACTGGACTGGGGTGAAGAAGCAGTGGGTCAGGGGCATCCTGATGCAGGTTGCCATAAGGCAAATGGAGAAAACAACATGTATGGTGACTGCAACCATGTGAATGGGTAGGGAGTAGCTAAATGCTATGTAGTTAAAATGATCAGGCTTTGCTCTGGAAAAATGTACTTTCCTCCCTATGGAAGGGAGAGACTAAAGGTATGAAATATCTGATAGAAAATTGACATGTTGATTGGTTTCCCCTACAAGTTGGAGAAGTAGATTAAAGTGCGTTCATGTAACACAATTGGTAAGTTTCTACTTTATTTTGTTACCACAAAAAGTACTCCTGTAAATATTCTCAAAATGTGAGAGAACTTGCCTCCCTTCCTTTCTTCTAGTCTCCTTTTTCCCTTCCTTCCTTTCTCTCTTCTCCTTCTTCACCCCAGCCCACTGCTGTTTAACTTGACTTCACAAAGTAGACTGTGAAGCTTTAGGGGTAGGACCAAGTACACTATACACACACACACACACATATATGTGTCTATGTCTATGTATATTTGTATATGTAATAATTTGTGTGTGTGTGTTTAATCTCCTTAGGACAATTTTAATAGAGCTACAGAACATCAGATGGGCTCAAGTCTCAAGGGGTGACTATGGTACAAACAGTGTTAACACACCACTTGGTTATTAGAATGGGAAAGAGAGAAGCAGCAGGCCTAAGGCAGGGCCAGGCTGGTTGCAGTCTTGAGGGAGCACATATATACACAAATAGGTGTGTGTGTGTGTATGTGTGTGTGTGTGTACACATTTGAAAAATAAAAATTGTTTTAAATAAAGGGATTTTTAAGTTTTTTCATTTTTTTAAAATAAAGGGATGCTCCCACCTGTCTAAAGAAAATGCCTTTCCATATCTCTTCCAGTATACATCATCCCTTCTTTTATTGATTTAAGCACTGGTCAGTACTGAGGATTACACATTAACCTGAGAGTCTGTGCTGAGCTATTACATTTTTTGATATCTATTCATCTTTTCAAGCCCTGCCCTATGGACCCACACACCTTTAATTCCATCACTTCCTAAGTCCAATAAGAGAATATATCCTTTCTTAAGCAGAAAAATCTTCCTCTCTCTTTATATTTGCAAATACCTATGGCCTATCCAGAAATTCCCAGTAACTATGATTTGAGCCTTTGATTAATAAGACTTCCTGTGCTGTAACCTATGCATATCTGAGTCATAGAAATGTCAGACAACAACTCAGTTCCCTGTCATTCTGTAAACAAGTACTGTACACCTCTGGAGGTGTGGCCCTGTACCAGGTACTCTGTAGGGAATAGTTCAGTGCTTTCCCTCCCCATTCAGCATTGTAGAGTAGAATAAAGTTGAACTCCATAACCTGGCATTCAAGGCTCCTTAATCTACCTTTGAATATGTACATACAGTACCAACTCCTGCATTTATATTGTGGTCAAAATAAAATTTTTTTTTAAATTCAGTCAATTGTTTTAATACTAATTGCTTTTACATCACTTTGTAACGTGTCCAATTTTTCTCTCCATCTCTCCCCTCCTCCCATCCCCTAATACCTTGCATTCTGATTACCCCTTCCCTCAATGTGCCCTCCCTTCTATCACATCCCACCCTTTCCTTATCCTCATCTTCTATCTTTTCCAGTAGGGCAAGATAAATTTCTATACTCCATTACCTGTATTTCTTATTTCCTGGTTATATGCAATAATAATTCTCAACATTTGTTTCTAATACTTTGAATTCCAACTTCTCTCCCTCCCCCTCTCCTTACCCATCCCCACTGAGAAGGCAAGTCATTCAATACAGACTAAATATGTGTCATTTTCCAAAAGACTTCCATAATAATCATGTTGTATAATGCTAACTATATTGCCCTCTATCCTACTCTATCCCCTCTTATTTTTTTATTCCCTCATTTGACCTTGTCCTTTCCCAAAAGTGTTTATTTCTAGTTACTCCCTTCTCCCATTTGCCTTCCCTTCTATCATTCCCCTCACCCCACTCGTTGCCTCCTCCCCTACTTTCCTGTAGTGTATGATATTTTCATACCAAATTTAGTGAGCATGTTAGTCCCTCCTTAAGTCATATGTGAAGAGAGTAAGCTTCACTTTTCCCCTCTCACCTTCTCCCTTTTCTCTTCCATTGAAAAGATTTTTCTTATCTCTTTTATGAGCTATAAAGCCTGCCCCATTCCATTTCTCCCTTTCTCCTCCCAGTGTTTTCTTCCCTCAACCCTTTATTTTTTTGTGTGTGAATATCATCTTTTCTGATTCAACTCAACCTGTACTCTCTGTCTATATATGTGTATGTGTGTATGTGGTTGTGTGTGTGTGTGTGTGTGTGTGTGTGTGTACAATCCCTCCACCTACCCAAATACTGAGAAAAGTTTCAAGAATTACAAATATTATCTTTCCATGTAGGAATGTAAACAGTTCTGCTTTAGAGAGTCTTTTATGATTTCTCTTTCCTGTTTACCTTTTCATGCTTCTCTTGATTGTTGTGTTTGAAAGTCAAATTTTTTCTTCAGTTCTGGTCTTTTCATCATGAATGCTTGAAAGTCCTTTATATCATTGAATGACCATTTGTTCCCTTGAAGTATTATACTCAGTTTTGCTGCATAGGTAATTCTTGCTTTTAATCCCAGTTCCTTTGACTTCTGGAATATCCTGTTCCAAGCCCTTCGATCCCCGAATGTTGAAGCTGCCAGATCCTGTGTTATCCTGATTGTATTTCCACAATGCTTGAATTGTTTCCTTTTAGCTACTTGCAATATTTTCTCCTTCACCTGGGAACTCTGAAATTTGGCCACAATATTCCTAGGAGTTCTCTCTTTGGGTCTCTTTCACAAGGTGATTGGTGGATTCTTTATTTTGCCCTCTAGTTCTAGAATATCAGGGCAGTTTATCTTGATAATTTCATGGAAGATAATGTCTAGGCTCTTTTTTTGAATATGGCTTTCAGGTAGTCCCATAATTTTTAAATTGTATCTCCTGGATCTATTTTCCAGGTCAGTTGTTTTTCCAATGCGATATTTCACATTATCTTCTATTTTTTCAGACTTTTGGTTTTGTTTTTTAACTGCTTGGTTTATCTCAGTTATCTTCAGTTCCCTAAACTCAATTCTCTCTTTTAAAGAACTATTTTGTTCAGTGAGCTTTTGAATCTTCTCCTCCATTTGCCTAATTCTGCTTTTTAAAGCCTCCTTCTCCTCACTGGCTTTTTGGACCTCTTTTTCCAATTGATTTAGCCTCTTTCTAAAGGTGTTATTTTCCTTGGCATTTTTCGGTTCTCCTTTGGCAAGATGCTAACTCACTCTTCAAGCTCTTCTATTGCCTGAGATCAATTTAAGTTCACTTTGGAGGCACTGGAGAAAGGGGTCTTGATTTCCTGTGACAATATGCCTTATTCTTCCTCATCTGAAAGGATGGGAGGAGACACCTGTTCACCAAGAAAGTAACCTTCTATGGTCTTATTTTTTTTTTCTGCTTTTGGGCATTTTCCCAGCCAGTTACTTGATTTCTGAATCCTTTGGACCCTATTGTCCCTCCTCTCCCCAGTACCATGTTCAAGGCTAAGATTGCACTCAGCTGCTTGATTCCCCAGGGCTTTGGGTGGGGGTGGGGCCATCACTCAGGGCTGAGGTTTAGATCAGTTGCTCCCTACTGCCAGAGGCTTTAAGCTAAGCTACCTGGACAATAGACCCAGGTTGTTTCCAGGCCACTGTAGCTGCCTGCAGTCTGTTGCTGCTGCCGTCACCTGGGGGTATTGCTGGAGGAACCCCATTGCCCTCTTGCCCATCTGGGAAAGCCCTCCCACACTGATCTTTGGAGCTTTCTTTGTTGCTTGTGGGTTGAGGGATCTGGGACCCTCCCTCCTGGAAACTCTGCCCCAGAGGTCTGTTCAGGTCCTGTTCCTCCTAGTGCCACATGGCCAGGGTTGGGCTCTGCTCCACTCAGCATCCCATGAGATAGACCTTTCCTGTTGGCCTTCCAGGTTACCCTTGGTTGGAAACCTCTTTTGCTCTGTTGTTCTGTGGCTTCTGCTGCTCTAGAATTTGTTGTGAGTCATTTTTAACAGGTATTTTGTGGGCTGTGGGGGAAGCACTCGAGTATATGCATCTTTCAGTTCTGCCATCTTGGCTTTGTCCCCCAAAATGGAATAATTTTATTGTATATACTTTCCTCCCTTTCTTTATTCACTCTATTAATCTGACTTTCAACTCCATCATTCTACTGAAACGTCTCTTAGTAGCCAAAATAATGACTTTTTTTCAGTCTTGGCTCTCTGGAGACTTTTACACTATCTATCGATGTCTTCTCTTTGATACTCTCTAGGCTTTTGGGACATGTGGTTTTCATCCTACCTATCAGACTGCCCTTTCTCATTCTCCTTTCCTGGGTCTTCCTCCAGATCACCCCCTCTAAATGTGGGGGTACCTTGAGGTTCTATCCTGGGCCTTCTTCTCTTCTCCCTCTTTATTTCACTTGGTGATCTCATCAATTCCAATGGATTTAATCAGCATCTCTGTGCCGATGATTCTCAGATCTACCAGTCTTCCCTAATCTTTCTCCCAATCTCCAATCTTGTGTCAACTACTGCCTTTCAAACATCTTGAATTGGATGTCCAGTAGACATCTTAAACTCAACATGTCCAATATGTAACTTGTTATCTTTCCCCCAAGCCCTCTCTCTTCTCCTGATTTCCCTGTCACTGTAGAGGGCCCTCTACACACCTTTCCAGTCCCTCAGGCTCATAACCTAGGAATTATCCTGGATTCCTCACTATCTCTCACCACCCCCTCTCCCATATCTAATTTGTTGCCAAAGCTTGTTGATTCTACCTTTGAATCATCTCATGACTATTCTCCTTTGTATCCTCTTACACTACCACCACTCTGGTGCAGTCCCTCATCACCATACACCTGGACTATTACAATAACCTGTTAATAGGTCTGCCTGCTGCAGGTCTCTCCCCATGCCAATCCATCCTCCATTCAACCACCAAAGTGATTTTCCTAAAGTACAGGTCTTACCAAAACACTTCCCTATTCAACCTACTCTAATGACTCTGACACCTCTAAGATCAAATTCAAAATCCTCTGACATTCAAAGCCCTTCATAATCTAGCCACCTTCTGCCTTTCCAGTCTTCTTACACCTTACTTACTTACTTACCTACTTACACCCACCATGGACTCTTCGATCCAGTGTCATTGGCTTCCTTGATGGCCTACAAACAAGATACTTCATCTCTCAGCTCCAGGCATTTCTTCTGCCTGTCTCCCATGTTTGGAATGCTCTCCATCTCCACCTTCTACTTTCCTTGAGTCTCAGTTAACCTCCCTCTGGAAGTCTTTCCCAATCTCTCTTAATTCTAGTATCTTCTCTCTTTGAATTGGTTCTTTTTATCTTGTATGTGCCTTGTTTTTACATATTTGTTTGATTGTTGTCTCCCCCATTAGACTGTAAATTCCTTGAGAGCAAAGCCATCTTTTGCCCCATTTTGCATGCCCTTTTTGCAGTACTTAGCATAGTAACTGACACATAGTAGGTGCTTAAAATTTTTATTGACTAACTGTTCTGTATGTTTGATATATCTTTCTCCTCCTCCTCCTTCTTACCTTCCATTACTCCCTAACCTGAAACTATTGAAATACTACCCATCTTTCAAGACTGTATTCAAATATCACAGTGTAAAGGACACTGATTCTGGAGTCAGAGGAATTCAGTTTAGATCCAACCTTTGTCCATTATTACTTCTGTGAATCACTAACCCTCCCTGGGCTTCATTATCCTTACGCACCCTTCACTTCCTGACAGAGAAATAATGAAGTTAAAATAAGAGAGGGGGGGAAAAGGAGAAAGAGAGGGGGAGAGAGAGAGAGAGATTGCTTTTGGGCATGGTCAATGTGGGAATTTATTTTGTTAAACTATGCATGTTTATGACATGCTTTGTCTTTGAGAAGGGGAAGGGAGATTGTGTGATGGACAGATAACAAATACATGTAAAAATAAGTGAATAAATGTGTTTTTAAAAATAAAATAAGGACTAGGGGCAACTAGGTAACACAGGGGATGAAGCAGTGTTCAGAGTCAGGAAGTCAGCCCCAGACACTTCCTAGCTGTGTGCCTCTGGGCAGGTCACTTCAGCTCTGCCTGCCTCAATTCTCTCAACTCTAAAATGGGGGTGATAATAGGATTCATCTCCTAGGGTTGTTGAAAGGATTAAACTAGATCATATTTGTAAAGGACTTAATTATGTACCTGACACATAGTAGACATATAAATGCTTGCTTCCTCCCTTTCTTCTTTCCTTCCTTTCTTCCTTCCTTCCTTTTTTTCTGAGGTACCTTCCAATTCTAGATCCTATGATCCTCCATGAAGCCTTCTCTGATTCTCTTCAATAAAACACTTTTTGAAATGCACAGAAGAATACAAAAAGTGCAGAAGGAAATGTAAACAGAGTATATTATTACTACTATATTAAATTATAGGGTTTTTTTAAATGTACATAACAGGTGCCCACTAGAGATACTCTTCCTGATTCTGGACATGTATCAGTTTGCCATCTAGGCATGTTGGGTATGATGCCTCCATGCTTGTGACTTAGAGCCGAAGGGCATAGGAACCACGAAATGAACCATGAGATGATAGAGCAACTCACCATTGACAGCTGAGTCACTGAGACAATGGCTCAGTGGACTTTTAAGAAGCAAGGGCTTTTGAGGTTTATTCTTTTTCTTTACGTCTCCATGTGGCACCATGCAATCCAGTCAGGGCTGGAGAAATGGTCTGGCCCTTCTCCACCCCAGGATCATGGCAACCATTCTCATGTGACAGCTACAGTAGGGGATTCTACTAGGCTAGCTTGTGCCTGGGTCCTGGCTGCTTTTCTAATTTTCTGTGTTTACTTTCCAGAAATGGTGATTGGACATCAGCCTCAGGATATGTATACGTCCAGACATGGAGGTGATTTTGTGGGTTTGAGAAGTCTGGATGACTGTCTGGCACAGGTGGCAATGGGAGTTTCTTCACCAAAGAAGATGATCGTCAGTCAGGGGATGACTAAGAATCACTTGTACAGTGCAGAAGTGAGGTGAAATGTGATCACAGTTTGTGGCCCCAAAAACTTTTATTTTCTGCTGAGGTTGAAGTATCAACCTCCTTAGCAACAGTCATAATTTAGAATACCTAACTTTAAGTTACTCTATCAATGTCTATTGTGAGAATTTTGTATCTTTTACCATTTGTGCTGTGTGTAGGGAATAGATTCTTC
Source organism: Bettongia penicillata ogilbyi (assembly GCA_023548195.1). Classification (NCBI taxonomy): domain Eukaryota; kingdom Metazoa; phylum Chordata; class Mammalia; order Diprotodontia; family Potoroidae; genus Bettongia; species Bettongia penicillata. Next base: position 3,292,127 of record JAJHZJ010000133.1, read on the forward strand.
TCCAGTACCTGAATCATATTGTGAATTGAGTGCCTTTTTTCATAAGCCACAACCTAAACAATTTTCCCTCCTGGATTGCCAGCATGGGGACATAACAAGTCAAAGAGAAGGGAGCCAAGCCCTTCTTATTAGAAACTAGGCTACCTTGGGACTGAATCCAGTTAGACCACATGTGAGGGTCCATAAAGGAGGGGGCCTTTAATGAGAGGGAATCGGTATTATGCCTTAATCCAGGGTGATTTTATATATAATTTTGCTTCCTTGATTAACATGGATGTTGGTTTGTTTGTCTGATTCCAAGCTGGGGTATTACTGTTAATCTTATTAGGACTGCCAACAATAGTCCTGCCAAACATTGGGTGGGAAGGGACAATATTAACTAGCAAATGAACTTTCCCTTTCTGTCACATTTATTTCCTTTTCTGACAAGTTCACTAAAATGGAAGATTAGGGAAATGCTGTAGTCAACATAACATGATTTCAGCAAAATATTTGTTCAAAATTTCTCCCTATCCAGGTTTATCCTCCACTCAGTTGTCAAACCGATATTCCTAAAGCACAGGTGTGATCATGTCATACCCCTTTTAAAAAAACTCTAGTGGTTCCTGATTTACTTCAAGGATCAAATATAAAACCTTCTGTTTGGGTTTTAAAGGCATTCATAACCTGGTCCTTTCTTATCCTTTCAGTCTTTCTGCAACTTTCTCCCCTTCCCCTTCTACACATATTCCATCTTCCTTTAAGTCCTAACCAAAATCCCATCTTCTACAGGAAGCTTTTCCTAATCCCTCTTACTTCTAGTATCTTCCCTTTCTTTTCCTATGTGTCCCGTGTGTGTGTGTGTATATGTGTGTGTGTGTGTGTGTGTGTGTGTAGCTTGTTTTACATACTTTAACTTGTCATCTTCTTTTGAGATAGTGAGCTCCCTGAGAGTAGGGACTGTCTTTTGCTTCTTTTTTGAATCATAAGGGTTTAGCACAGTACCTGCCATGTGGTAGACATTTAATGAGTATTTATTGACTGAATGACGGCAATCCAGTTACACTGGGATAGACAGACTCTCATCATTTTCACTAACTGTTCTTCATCCCTGGAATGCTCTCCCTCCTCAGGAAGCCCTCCTGGCTTCCCAGGCTTCCTTCAAGTCCCAGCTAAAATCCCCCACTTCTGCAAGAACCATTCCTAGTCCTCCTTAATCTTAGTGCCTTCCCTCTGAGATTTTGTGTGTGTATAAATATAAGGTGTGTATATATGTGAGTACATATACATGTGTGTATGTATTCACATATATGTGTGTATCTTGGTTTTACATAATTGCTTGTATATTGGCTCCCCAATTATAATGTGAGCTTCTTGACAGCAGAGATTATTTATACCATTTTTTATATCTTCAGTGCTTAGCACACTGTCTGACATGTTGTTTTTGATCCTTTGTACTCAAAGAAGACCAGTGACATCATGATATTGGGGTCAAAGTACAGTGTGTTCAATTGTGACTAATCTGTCCAATGGGAGTTTGGAAAGCTCCACCTCAGACTGGGCACAAATTGTCCATAGGAACACAAAATGTTGTAGATGTCTTCTCTCAGCAAGTACTGTCATTTAATAGACTGACACATTGTAGGGGCTTAATTGATTTGGACACAAAAGTGGAGAGATGTGAGTGGTCTCTGGGGGAGTGCCCCAAGGATCTGTCCTTAGCTCTGTTCAACATTTTACAGTTAGTGATCTGGTTGAAAACTAGATGATATGCTTATCAAAAATGCACGTGACGTAGCTTGGAGTGTAGCTAGTATGTTATTCAATAGTTGACAGGTTAGAATAGTGGATGAAATGAAATATGATGAAATTTAAAATGGATTAATGCTAAGTTTTACACTAAGCTCAAAATATCAATTGCACAAATACAGGAAAGACAGGAATAAATCATGATTCCTTTGAAGAACACCTGGAATTTTTAGTTAGCTTCAAGACACAATATGTGTCAGTTCTGTGATATGAAGCCTAAAAATCCTAAGGCGGCATAAAGGAAACTCAAGTCCAAAATGAGGATGTTGATGGTGCTTCTCTGCTCTGTCTTGGTCAGCCCATATCAGAACTAGTGTGCTTCTAGTACCACATTGGAAAGGACATTGACAAATTGAAAAATCATCCTGAAGAGAGTGGTCATGAAGCACTTTCATAGGAGAACTTGTTGGAGGGATCAGAGGAGTTTAACTAACAGAAGAGAAAACTAATTTAGAAGGACATTGGAGCTATCTTCACATACCTGTGGGGCTATCTTTTGGAAAGCAGCTACGTTGTGCAGTGGACAGAGTATTGAGCTAAGAGTCAGGGGGATATGAATTCAAATTTAGCCTCATAAACTTCCTAGCTATATGATCTTGGGCAAGTGGCTTAACCTTTGTTTGCCTATGTGTAGTTGATGTGCTGGAAAAGGAAATGGCAAACCATTCCACCATCTTTGCCAGAAAAAACCTCTCCATGGACAGAGGTCCATGGTATCACCAAGAATTGGATAGGAATAAACAGCACTATAACATTTTGGGGCATCTAGAAGGCACAGAGGATAGAGCACGGGACACAGAGTCAGGAAGACTCATCTTCATGAGCTCAAATGTGTTCTCAGACACTTAATAATGGGGCGACCCTAGGCAAGTCAGTTAACCTTGTTGGCTTCAATTTCTTCATCTGTAAAGTGAGTTATCGAAGGAAATGGCAGTATCTTTGCCAAAAAAAAAGCCTAAATGGGGTCACAAAAAGTTGGAAAGAACTGAAAAATTAAACAACAACCAAGTAACCTTCAGAAGAGAAACTGACATGTTCAGATTGACCCCAGAACAATCTACAGAAACTGTAACGAGGGAGATTTCAGCTTGATATATAGAACCAGACAGTGACAGTGAAAACAACTGAAGGGTGAAATGGGCTGCCTCAGGATAAGTGAATGGATGGACAGATGATGGGTGAAGGAAAAAGCATTTATTAAGTGCCTCTTTTGTGTTACATATTGGAGATACAAACACAAAAATGAAGTATTCTTTCCCTCAAGAAGCTAATATTCTTATTGGGGAGAGGGAGATAAAATAGGAACTTGTGATTTTATTGGTATAGGGTACTTGTGCTACCAGGAATGTAGGTGGTGCAGTGGATGGAATGCTAAGATTGGAGTTAGGGAGACTTGAGTTCGAATGCAGCCTGCCACACTAAGGTGTGACCTTAGGCAAATCGCTTAAGTGTTATTTGCCTCAGTTTCCTCAATTGTCAACTGTGGATAATAATAACACCTACCTCACAGGGTTGTTGTGATGATCAAATGAGGTGATATTTGTAAAAGTTCTTAGCACAACATCCAGCACATAGTAAGCTCTATAAAAATGCTTATTCCTAATCCCATAGCACCAGCAGAGCCAATGTCAAACCAGTTAACCCCATAGTATCAGTGGTGCAAAGCTCCAAATTGCTAGCGGGAGGCCAAAGAACTAAGGAACTGAGAGAGGGTGACAGGAAACCAGACCAAACATATGCAGGCTGTGTAGCATCCACCAAACTGGAGGGAAAGGCCACAGCATCTAGCTGGGACCAGTTCAGACCACCCAAAAGTCACTTTGGGCAGAGATCGACTGATGAAATGTAAATTGTCCAGGGTGGGAGGAAGCTGAGAAGTTTTGAGATGCAACCCTTAAGGAAACCATAATCAAAGGGGAGGGAGTCAGAAAGTAAAATAGGGGAACTATAGATTGAAATCACCAAATATTTCAGGAAGAAGAAAACTTAAAAACCTAGTAACAGGGTACGAGCCCAAACTGAGACCTTTGTCTCTTAGCCCAAAAGAGTTTTGGTCCCATTTGTCTAAAGGACCCTGGAAAACCTCACCTTGAAAACTCCTTGGATTCTCTTTATTTGATCTAGCCTTCTCTTGAGGTCCATATCGCTATGCCCAGATACTCCCTACCCCTGATTCTATCAAAATCCTATTTTTCAGGCTACTGTCCACTCCAAACAAGATCCTCCCTGCATCTGACTGGTCATTCTGATCAAGATTATACCTCTAGACATTCCAGGCTGATCTCCCCTATCAAGACAATCTCTGGAGCCCCAGACTACTTGATGACTCTTGGATTCTTCCATCAGTCTTTCAGTATATAAGACCCTTCTTGTATCCCATGAAGGGGCTCAGATTTCATGTAGTTCAGACTTAATCTAGTTCAGATGGTATCTGGCCCTCTTGGTGATACAAGCATTACAAATGCTTAGGATCCTTAAGAGTCAACCCAATATGGTGAATCACTAATAAACTTTGTTTTACTTTGGCTGAAAGAAGGCTTGAGTCTAATTCATTTAGCAGGACCCAGCATGTGGGTATTTTGGGGCTCCCAGCACCCTAAACCTCAACACTTGAACACATTTAAATCAATAAGGAAGACATTAACAACATAAGGAAATATGACCTACAGATCTAATAAATGAGTTCTAGCATTTATGAATAGATACTGCAAAATAAAAGAAAATGATTCAACACTTGATGAGACAGAAGACCCTGTGGAATGTGAGAAGACAATGAAACCATAACACACTGTTCCTGAGTGATTTAAAAGAGAAATGAGAAATATGAGAGTCGAATTTATGCCCTGCACAGCAAAAATAATGGGCAGAATAGGAAAACTGGAATCTACGACAGCAAGCCTTACCAAAGAAATGAATGAGAGAACGATAGATTGGGAATGCAAATATATAGAAGTAAAGGATAATCTAGAAGTAGAGAAACAAAAAACCAGTAACACTGGAAGTAGATATGATCACTATGCATGCAAAACATACTGATCTCAAAGACAGGATGTTCAAAGACAATTTTAATTTAAAGATCGTTGGTCTCCCAGAACATGATAGGACAAAAAAAATAATCTTAATATTATAATGAAAAGAAGAGAATAAGAATGAGAACTGCTCAGAACTCCTAAAACAAAGAAAATGAAATACCAATAAAAAGAATTCCCAGATCACCTGCAGAAACAAAACAAAACAACCAAAGTTGCCAACTCTAAGACACATATCTGTTAAATTTAGCGATTCAATTCAGAAACAAATTCTTTGGGCCACCAAGAAAAAGACCTCCAAATACAAAGGAAAGGACATTCAAATAACAAGACTATTCTCCCCCCACTAGAAAATGTAGGAGGGAATGGAATAATGTATTCTCTTGGCAACGGATCTCAGCATGTAGTGCAATCTGATCAACCAACCATGCAAATCTGAGCTCAACCATGCCTGAAAAACGATGGATATTCAATAATAAAAGGTATTTGAAGCATTTTTAGAAAGAAAACCAAAACTGAAGAGATTACTTGCTTCTCAAACACCCCAACCAGCAGACTTGCAGGAGGGAATAAATGTAGCAACCAAGGACAGCAACAGTAACATAGAGATAGCAGAGAGACCAGTAAAAAATGTCTTTCTAAATGTACATAAGGAGACAGAGCTGAAGGCAGAAGTCTGATAGAGGTAAGAATTAAGAGACTGACATGGGGTATAATGCAAAGAACCTCAAGTCACCCTGCCCATAGGTTTTTGTTTTTGTGGAACTATAGTACAAATGGGAAAGTACACAAAAGGGAGGTTGAGGAGCAGGGGGATGGAAAGGAATATATTACATAGCAGGTCAAATTCAGACACAGCAACAAGGGAAAGGTGACCCCTGTGGTCTCACAGAGAGAAGAACTTGTAAGGGAATGGGTGGGGTGGAAGGGGAAGGATTAAAAAAGGGGAGGAAGGAAGGAGGCCTTACTTTGGTGAGGGAAAGAGGTTCTACTGATGAATGCTACTATGTGTAGAGAGATGATCTGTGAAAGAAGATGGGAATTTGGTGCTTTAAGAAAAGGCCACTCATCCTAGATCAGGAAGGGGGGTAGTTGGAACACCTGGATGCAACTGGCATCTGGAGGAAGGGGATAGCATAGACCAAAGGAAGAGAGATTTTAAGGCAAATAAGGAAAAAAAGGCAAGCAGGGGAGGAGTATTTATTAGTAACTGGCACCATAATCAGTGACATTATGGAAGATAGCCTCTACCATGGGTCACTGTCCTCCTCTCTGATGCATGTAATAACTGGCATTGTTTTGGCAGTGAGGTACAATGGAAAGGGGGAATCCATGGGACAAGCTTTACAAGGCATTGGCAGAAACCACCTAGAGGGGAGAGTCTAGAATCAGTATCTCAGAAGCTTTAATTGTATGAAGAATACAGAAAAAAAGAAAGGTACTAGGCAATTATAGGAGTCATGGATCAAAGAATGAGATCTAGAGTAGATGGAAAAAGAGGATGAATAATGAGGAGAGTAAGAGAGACCCTTTTGGTAAATGGTCACAAAAATGAAATTTTAGAAACTAATGGTAAAGAGAGGGCAAGGGGATCAACTTGACTGAGAGGGAGGAAAGGGGGTGAAAAATTATATAACCAGATAAAGGCAGAAGAGAAAAAGAAACTAATAAGCAAAACCTCAAAGGCAAAGGTGTAATAAATGACAGGAATCGATCATGGGTCAAGAAAGGAGAGTCAATGGGAAGAGAGACACTTTTTAAAAAAAGAATAAGATTTTGTTGTTTGCAGCAGAAGAAAGGAAAAGATCATTGCATAAATGTTTATTCTCTTCTGAGAAAAATTTCCCTTTGCCAATGCAAATAGTACCTTTTCTGGCTCTATAAAATCTTAGAGTTGCTTAGACTAGAACACTAAAAGTTTATATGATTTGATCTGGATCACTCAGATAGATAGCATGTTACAAAGAATCGACCTGAACCAAGATCTTGATGGCTTTGAGGCCAGCTCTCTATCCACTGCTATGCCCTGATGCCCCTCTCTTGTAGAGGAAAAACACAAAGAAGAATGATGGTCCAGACCTGGGATTTTTGTCTGGGAAGTCACAGGTTTGGTGAGGGGAACCATAGGAAAGTTGAAGATGAGCCTTTTCCAGTGGCAATGCCAGTCTTTATTTGATTATGCTTTCCCTAACACTTTGAGTTATCAAAATGTTTTCCTTATAATCCCCTTGTAAGGTAATTAGTGTAAATAATCTCAATCTCTTTTTATGCGTAAGGTATCTTATAAAATGTCTTACCCAGGGTCACACAGTTGTTCAAATTTGTGTGTGTTTGGTTCCAAATAATGCTCCCCACCTCCCACTCCCCTCCCCAGCAATCCATCAATCAATCCTCAAAGAGGTAGTATGCTGTAGTGGACTGAGCTAGCCTCTAAGCCGGGAAAAGTGGGATTCGAATCCTATGTTAGAAACATACTGACTGTGCAACCTTGCCTAAGTCACTTAACTTCTCAAATATCTCTCCAAAATTGTAAGATATAGAACAGTAGTAGATCTACATGAGCAGAAGGAGTTCCCTCACTAGGAATTTTGGTACCAATAAAACCACAGATCCTGACACTATCATAATCCCAATCACTGACATATAATACTTTAAAGATTATGAAGTATTTACATGCAGGGTGTCCCAAAAGTCTTAGGACAGTTTTAACTGTCCTAAGACTTTTGGGACACCCTGTATTTAATTTAAATTGAACCCCTCCCAACAATTCCATAGGATATGGATTTCCTCATTTTATAAATGAAGAAACTAAGGTGAAGTGAGTAGTTCATGATCATATAATACATGTCAGAAGTAGTATTTGAACACAGGCCTCCCTGCGTCCAAGTTTAAACTATTCCTCCTCACTGAAAGGTTTTTCTTTTTCTTTTTTTTTTTTTAGAATCTGGATACTTACTCATTGGGGATATTATAGAGGAGAATCCATTTCAGATGAGTATTGAACAAAATGATCTTTAAGGTCTCTGCCATATCTGAGATTCTGGGAGTTGTATATTCATTTCCCTATGATGTGTTTGTCTCCATGGTTGTCTGAAGAGCATATGAAGCCTTGCTTTTCTTAATCAGTTATAGTTCCGTTGCTTTTTCAGTTTCCTTTGTTAATCCTAGAGCTAATTTAATGGCAGCCACTTCCAGATGAGACAGGTCAGTAGGTTTCCCCCACATGAAAGATTCCAGCCTTGAAAAGGAAGTAGAATGAAAACATATTTCAATGTATATAAATAGGAACAGAAATTAGCTTACATAAAGCACAATGGAATCCTGAGAGTAGAACCTCTAAGCCACTAGCTTATGCCAGCTCCTTCCTCTATACCAGGGGGTTCTAAACTGTCTTTGTGTCATGGACCCTTCTAACAGTCTAGTGACACCTATGGACCCCTTCCCAAAATAATGGATTTTGTCCTGTTTTTATTTTTTTGGTGTTTTTTGTGACTGGGTCTTCCAATCTGGCCCAGGCTGGAAGTGCCAAGGCCACTCATGAATCCCACTGACTTCAATGAATGTTTTGAGCTGCCTTGTATCTGACCTGAGCTGGTATACCCTTCCTTAGGCAGTCCAGTGGTTCTCCACTCCTGGGGACCTGCCATATTAGTGCTGGATTTGATGCAGACACCTTATTGACTTTAGCCCAACTGCAGCTCAGAACTTTCAAGCTCACGTGGAGCTCAACTTAAGCTATCCCAATAGCACGGATTGCAGGTGTGCACCACCACACCTAGCCAGAATAAGGTTTATAAATGAAATAGCATGGATTACAGGTGTGCATCACCACACCTGGCCAGAAGGTTTATAAATGCATAAAATAAAATGCCCAGTATGACAAAGGAATGTGATTATATTCGCATATATACACATATATCATATATATGTATATATGTGTGTGTTCACCGATTCATATGTTAAGAACCCTCTCTACACTCTCCACACAAGAGATGAGAGCATTTGACTTTACATTTCTCCACTTTCCAAATGTCTGTGGGGTTTCTCAGAACTGACCTAAGCTGATCATATGTAAACAGGATGAAGGGGTACACAAGGGAATTATTGTTGATGTGAATTGTGAAGTATGTGTGTGTGTCCATGTGGACAAGAGAGAAGTTGGTGAGATGGGAGTTGGGTTTCCTTGGGCGATGGCTGATGGAAACCTGATAAGTGCTTCGGTAAACACTGGAATAAAATAGGCAGTAGTGTATTTCAGAAAAGCCTAGACTAGGTTCAGTTGCTAAAAGCAGCCATGCTTTAAAAGCCATAGAGTATCTGATGAGATATTCTATCCCTGCTGGAGGATCTGTGAAAGAATCTTGGCCTCAGTCAGAATGCACTGAGATCTCCCTATTTTATGTAGTCAGTGTTTCCAGGTCCTCAACTTTCCCAGGTTCTCAGGTGCCACTATTTATTGGGCATCTGCTAGACAAACTCCTTCCCTTTTCAATGGTGCCTCTCAGCAACAAAGTATTTAAAACAAACTCTTCTTCACTCTGAAGAATCCATCCAGCTGGCCACGAGAGAGGGTGGAGAGAGCCGTGGGTAGATCAATCAACAAAGAAAATATTAAATGTCCTGGCCACTGAGTTTCACCCAGAGGAGTGGAACTCCTTGACACTGTTCCAGAATTCTACAAGGAATGACTGGCACTGTGGAAACTTACCATATCCACCTTCTCCTCACAGACCTCTAACCACTGAGACTTAGAACTTTAGAGCTAGGAGGGACCTAAAAGATTATCTTGTTTAGTCTCCCCAACCTACCTATTTAATCTTATTTTTAAAAGGGAAGTGCTCACTTCCCTTTCCTTCTCCTCTGTCGTCTCCTTGCCTCTCCTCTCTTCTCCTTTTCCTCCCCTCTCCTCTTGTCTCCTCTCCCTCCTTTGTTCTTTCCTTTGTCCTTTGAATAATGCACTTAGCACACTGCCTGCTACATAGTATGTCCTTCATAAATGATTATTGACTGATGCAATAAGAACAGCTGATATTTAGATCAGTATAAAGAAAGCATTGTACACATTACCTCACTGAAGGCTCGTAACAACCCTATGAGGTATTACAATATTATTAGATATCTGATACAATAATATGTAATATATGACATTTATCATATTATATTATTCATATGCTATATTTGTTACATATTAATGTTATTACATTATATATTATATTATAATAACAGACTACTTTATAGATAAGGAAACTGAGGTCAGATGGCTTGCCCAGAAGTCACACAAAGTATCAGAGAGAGTATTTAAACACAGGTCTTTTGAATTCCAAGTCTAGCGCTTATCCCCTATGCCACACTGAATTTCACCAGTTTGAGGAAATAAAGCCCTAACCTATAGGGGTGGCAGCATATGTGAGAATCAGTCAGTCACTTAATCTATAACTTTGATTCAGTGCCTACTAAGAGCATACATTTTTGAGGGGATGGGGATGGGGGAGGACAATATATACCCACATAAATATATAAAAATATATGCAAAGTAAATTCAAGGTAACCTGGAAAGAGAGGTGGCAAAACATCAGTCTTGGGGCAAGGCAGTTCAGAAACATAGGTTTAATGAAGCATTTAGGCTGAGTTAGGGATCCTCAAAGGTGGAGGTGAGGAGTGTCCATTCTGGGGGAGGGGGGATGGTTTCAGCTTATGCAAAGGCATGAAAAAGGGAGCTGGAGTGTCCCGTGTGAGGAATAGCAGGAAAGCCAGTTTGATTTGACCTTAAGAGTTCGGGAAGGGGAGTGCTCTATCATAAAGCTGGAAAGGTAGGTTGGCGCCACATCATAAAGAGCTTTAGACATTTTGAAGGATGAGTTGGCAGGATGCTGTGACTGATTAAACACAAAGGATAATGGAGTTGGAAAAGTCAAGGATGACTCCAAGGTTTCAAACTAAGGAAACTGGAAGAAAGCCAGTAGTGTTAATCTCTAAGAGGAGGCTATGAAATCTCTTGTGATAATGGCTTGAGGCCAATCCATGCTCAAGTATTCAGGGCTTAGTTGGAACAGGAGTCCTTATCCTTTTATATTAAGAATGCTTGGACCCTCATTGGTAGCTAAGTGGTATAGTGACTCAAGTGCTGGGTACAGTGCTGGGCAGTCAGGAAGATCTGAGTTCAAATGTGACCTTTTAACCTGTTCACTTAGTAGGTTTGTGACCTAATGACACTTAACCCAGTTTGCCTCAGTTTCCTCATCTATAAAATGAGCTGGAGAAGGAAAAGGCAAGCCACTCCATTATCTTTGCCAAGAAAACCCCAAAAGGGTCACAAAGAGTTAAGCCTATGAGATTCTTGGAACAGTATAATTAAACACATAAAATAGAACACATAGAATTATAAAAGAACTCATTACAATGGAATAGAATATTGAAATATTTTTAATGGACTTTAGGTTAAGAATCCATAACTTAGAAGAAGCCTTAAAATTTATATTTCAGAAATGGGGAACAGCCAGTGAAAATGCATAGAGTAAGGAGATGGAGAGTCTTGTGTGAAAAATAACAGAGACTAGTGTCTTTGGATTGCAAGGTATATGGGAGAGAAGAAAATAAGTATATAGTGCCTACTCTGTGCCAAGAACTGTGCCCTAAGTACTTTCTTGTTTTTGCAAATATCTCATTTTGATCCTCATAAATCAAATGTGAGGTAGGTACTATTATTATCTTCATTTTATGGTTGAGGAAACTGAGGCAAATGATGTTATGTGACTTGCCCAAAGTCATATAGCTAGTAAGCATCTGAGGCCAGATTTGAACTAAAATCTTCCTAACTCCAAGCTTAGCACTCTATTTACAGAGTCACCTCTACTTGGGAATGGTAAGGTGTAAGAACACTGGCAATGTAGGAGAGGGCCAGGTTAGGAAGGGCTTTGAATGCCAAAAAGAGGATTTCATATTTGACCCTGGAGGTAATACAGAGCCACTGATTTATGGAAAAGGGTGGAGATGGTGCAGTGGTGACACAATCAGACCTGTGATTTAGGGAGATCAATTTGACAGCTGACTGGAGAATGGATTAAGTAAAGGATAGACTTACAGAGTTGCCTAGGGACTGAGAAGTACAGTGACTTGCCCAGGGTCAGGACTCGAACCCAGGTCTATCTAGTTCTAAGACAAATTCTCTGTCAACTATGCCATCTTATGCAACACACATACATATGAATGTATGTACACACATACACACACATATATACTCTACACATATATATGCATATATACATATATGCATATCTATTCCATTTTAGAAGCAGCATGGCATAATAGATAGAGTGGTCTTTGAAGTCAAGAAGAACTGGGTTTAATTCCTACTTGCAATAGATACACACTCACTGTGTGTCCCTGGGCAAGTCATAATCTTTCAGTACTCTGGACAATTTTCTAGGACTTTGAAGAGAAAGCACCAAACTGAGGTGTTGATAGAGGGAATTTTCTCATCCCAAAGCCCCTGTATGTATGAAATCACAGATCGAATCCTGTGTTTGCCCATATGTACATACCTATGGTTATGTATGTGTGTATAAAAGTTCTATTCCCCGGTATGGTCCTAGCCTGCTCTATCACCTCAGACAGAGCATTATAGAATTGGAGAGTTAGTCCACCACTTCTCCTTGTGCTTCAGTTTTCTCCTCTGTAAAATGAGAGGAGTGGACTAGGTTGTCTCTAAATTCCTGTAGAGTTCTAACATTTTACCACACTTGGATGTATCCTTGGAAATCACCGCCTGTTCCCTCAGAAAGTGTGAGGTTGGTTGATTCATTGATTTTGAATTTATTGCGATAATATAATAATAATAATAATAATATATAATGCTGACATATTTATGTAGCAATTTCAAAAGCATTTCATTATTAATAATAATATTTATTATTAATATCATTAGTTCAAGACCTTCCATAGAGTGAGTCTCTAGCCTCTAGTTTTAAAGAGGTGCCTGGGGTTTTGAGAGACTGAGATATGGCCGAGGTCCCACAGATAATATATGGCAGAGGCACAACTGTGAATTCAGGCTTTCCTGACTCTAAGGAATGCTCTCTAGCCAGCAAGCCATTCTGCTTTTCATTTTACCTGTATTATATTTGTTATTTACATATATTAATTTGACCCTCATCTCTACCTTGTTAGTTAGGCAAGAACATATATTTTTCTCTGTTTTACAGAAGACTAAGGAACATGCCCAAGGTCATATAGTAATTAATTGGCAAAATCCGGAACACAAACCCTGGGCTCCTGATTCCAGAACCAGTGTTCTTCCTTGCTCTAAATCACAGTCAGTCGGTCAGTCAGCCAACAAACATTTATTAAGTGCTTTCTATGCACCTGTGGTAATGGCCATAGCAAAAGGCAAAAACAGTCCTTCATCTCAGGAGCTCACATGCTAATAAAATTTCTTTGCAAGAGAACATCAGTACACGTGTTGGAAATTCATTGCATCTTATATGATTTCTCATACAAGAATTGATATTGAACTCTTCCAATGAAAATCATACTGAAGGAGGTTGAAGGGTGATGAAAAGTTGTGATGTTCCAACATATCCAATGTCTTCTTATTTGGTTCACCATAGAAAATGTGAAAGTGAAAGGATCTGGAAATAAAATTGAAACTAACTGCTCTCATTCCTTTTATGGAGGGCAGGGCAAGCTACTAAACCAGAATGACATGGGATAAGACCAGCTGTCACCATCCTACCCCTTGAAATGCAAGTCAAAACCACATGATGGTTCACCATCTCCTTCCTCTCTGCTTTCACCTCATGTTGAATCAGCCCTGCTGCCTGAATGGAGGGAGGCGATTTTATCCATCCATATTTATCCACTGGAGTAATCTCTTGGGTGCATCATACCTTTCCAGGGGATCATTACTACCTTACCCGAAACAAGTTTTGACTGCTCAGCTATTAGGAGGACATCAACTCATGCATGTATTGTACATCTGCATGCACATTCATCCACACACATGTGTTCATGCATGCACACATACACACACCCACACATATATACACAGGTGCACACAACTTGCCCTCTTGACTTTACAGCTCCTGCCCTTGGTTTGTGAGAAGAGATACTGTTGTTTATTCTCTAGGAGGGGCTAACCTTACTGTACTCTGCCCTAGGGAGGTCATTGTTGAGGGTGGGGAAGTAGATTGAGTTGGGGTGGAGTGGAACTAACTCCTTTATACCCCTTTTGACCATTTGTAGATTGCAAACTGTATCAGCCCAGTATATTTGGTCACTTGAATTTCTCCACTTCCTGGGGATTAACTGGAAAAATGCTCTTTGTTTCTTAGGAATATAAAACTTATAGCTAAAAGAAAACTTAAAAGCTCATTGAACCTGTCGCCTTCCCCAGACCCATTTTAAGCATAAGGATACAGAGACTCAGTGAGAAACTACGACTTGCTTAAAATGACTTAGAAGTAGATCTGGGTCCCAGACCATTTGACTCTAAATCCCAGCACTCTTTCCATGACAGTGTCCTATTTCCTTCCATAGTGATCACTGGCAGTCTTTATAAAATAGGTTTTTTTGTAATAGTAATAATAATGATGGGATAATATTAATAGTGAGTATTTTCCATTGCGTTTTAAGGTTTGCAGAGCACTAAACTTATGTGGTCTCATTTGGTCCTCACAACAACCCTAGGAGATATAGGGCCTATCTCTAGTTTATAGAAGAGGAAATAGTGAACAAAGTTAAGTGACCTGCTCAGCATCAGTATGGGTCTGAAGCAGAATTTGAACTCAGATCTTCATTCCCTGGGGCTGATCCTCTGTCTGTTGTACCACTTAGCTGCCTTACTATACTTGGAGATCCAACACTTGTAAATACAGTAGGGTGAACATGATTGAATTTGTCTTACCCACAAGGCCATCATTTTGAATAACAACAGCACTTTTTTTCAGTGCTGAAGATGGAAGGGTAGAAGGTTGATTATGTAGTGACCTACAGGAAGCTCCCTGGAAGTTGTGTATATGTGTCTGTGGTTTTTTTTTTTCTTTTTCTATTCACAAATGAAATCCCAATTCTCTCTTTGTTTCCTTTTGATTAGCTTCCTTCTCCTAAAAGGAGAGCACAAAAAACCCCACACCCAAACAAAAAGACACATCCTTGGAAGTTGATTCCAATTAAGTAAAGCTGTATGTACTTATCCACAGGAGCAGAACTGGCACACCCCATCCTTGGTAGCATGACCAATTCAGATTTTCCAGACCTCCCAGCAGGCTTCAGAGGGTCATCTGGCCTGAGCTGGAGCTCCATCCCAGGAGCACTCAGCATTGACAAACTCTACTCTATGTCCTCCTGGATGATTTTTCCATTGACAAAAGAAAATGAAAGGGATTTGTAAATGAATTCAAATCCCATCACACAGACTCTGGTCCCGCTCTGGAACTTGTCTGAGAAAGACCATTCTGCTTTGAACTACACAGATCCATTAAAGGCAACAGACCCTGAAGTCTGTTTGCTTTTCAGCTTCTGATAGGCAATGTCCTGATTCATTGAGAAGGGAAGTAGGAGGAGAAAAAAGGTCCCCTTCACTGAGAACGTTTGATTCCAGTTGAATAACTACACTGAAAGAGAGAGGTCTATACGTTTTGGCTCCTTTATTCTGTCAACCAGTCATTCCTTTAAGTCTGAAATGCCTAATAGAAACAGCCAACCATAGAATTGTCTCATTTGCAGCAAATAAATCCCTCTCATTTCTGTCTTCCCGTAGCTTTTCCCTTTATTTCTCGCAAATCCGTGAAGATTCAGGGTAGAATTCTGAAGCAATGCCAGCAGAGCTGGGGGTGGAAATAACCTGTTCTCATAATTCTGAAAGTGATGGGGGAGGGCAAAGGGCAAGAGTAAGTTCAGGATCATTTTTATTCTCCTATTTTCCTTAATGAGGAGGAAATCCTATTGAGCTTGACTCAAAAGGACAACGTAGGCTCAGATGAGGCAA
Source organism: Bettongia penicillata ogilbyi (assembly GCA_023548195.1). Lineage (NCBI taxonomy): Eukaryota > Metazoa > Chordata > Mammalia > Diprotodontia > Potoroidae > Bettongia > Bettongia penicillata. The sequence goes on from JAJHZJ010000133.1 coordinate 3,307,928, forward strand.
CTCAGTCTGCAAACATTTACTAAGAGCCACCTACTGTGGGCCAGGCACTGTGTTAGGAGGCAGACAAAGACAAAATCAAACAATACCTTTCCTCATGAAGTTTATATTCTATTCAAGGGGTGCAGGAGGAGAGCAGTGTAAACATACATAAATCAATACAAGATGTATAGAAGTAAATTCTGGAGGACACTGGTCTAATGCGAAGGGTCGTTGTTAACTAAACAGGAATACCAGAAGACAAAATGGAAGGGTAGGGAAGAGGATAGGAGTAACAGAGAGTTGAGACTGACGTGGGATGGATATTGATATACCTAGTGGCAGCTAGGCAGTACAGTGGATAGAGTGCTGGGCCTAAAGTCAGGAAGATTTGAGTTCAAATTCAGCAGACACTTATGAGTTTGCTATGTGGCCTGGGCAAGACATGATTGCCTCCAACCACCTTGAGTGTAAAATAAAGATAATAATAGCACCTACCTCCAGGGTTGTTGTGGGGATCAAATGAGGTAATATTTATAAGGCACTAAAAAAAAGTGTTTATTCCAGCCATCCATATGGATGGCTATGAGGGAATGCCGATAGTCAAGATGGGGACTTCGGCTTGGGTGGTCTATGTACAGCTTATAATCATATTCAGCATAAAGCAATGAATAGAATGAGGAACCTCAAGTCAGAATTTGGATTCAGATTCAGCCTTAGATATTCACTAAGCATGACCCTAAGCAAATCACTTAACTTCTCCCAGATTCAGTTTCTCCATCTGTAAAATAGCATTAAGAGCACTTATCTCACAGGAATGTTGTGAGGATCCAATGAGATAATGTATGGAAAATAGTATATAGTTGTCCGTTCCTATTCCATGAGAATAGGTCAAAATTTGCTTTATTTTAGCATGATCTAGATTTACAAAGATTTCTTTCCCACTTTTCAGTAGCTTTTTAAAAAAATATTTGCCAAGAAATGTCTTGTTTTATTTTCTTTCATTTTTTTATTTTCAAACCTTGCAAAAGAAAAAAATATAACAAGTTCTGACTTCAGGACAAGACTTTAGAACTTTGCAAAAGGGATTGGATTTCACATTTTTAATAACTGCAGACGAAATCACTTTAAAGCAATGGCTCTATTCCCAAAGGAGGCTGAGGAGAGTTCTGGAGGTAAGAAAGGCATAAGGGCAGGAGGAGACCAGCCTCGCATCACCATGCCATAGTTTCACTAAGAAATCCACTAAGAATCCAAATTGAGAGAAGGAATTTTGCTTTTCATTGTCTTTCCTGATTGTCGGGAATGAGAATGATATTCCACTTTAGGAACGTCCCATGCATTACTCTTTAATGATTTACATAGGTAGAAGTGATTTATTGACTTGAGGAGTTGGGCATTCCCAAACTTGTGTTCTCCCATGACCCTAGCATCCCACATCTGATGATCTATGATTTCCCCATCGTGGAGTCAAAGACAGTAATTCTCCCCAAACACAGCCATCAGCCCCACCAGCAATGCGAGTCCAGACAGGAGACTTAGAGCTCCTTGATGGGAAAAGGAGATATTGGCTCCATAGCCCTGGGGATTCTCCCAGCTCTTTCCAAGAAGTGCCAAAAATTTTCCCTTGCAAGTTGCCAAAAGAAGAGCAGTAAGGGAAATAACTCACTTTATGATCTCATATGAGTGGAATAAGGACACCCCACCCCTACCCCATCACAGAAGCCCAACCTCAGAGAAAAGCCACAATCGCAGAGGTTACCCCTTGACCAGTTATTAGAATTATACAATCTAGCAAGTTGGAAGACACCTTAGAGCTCATCAGAGATTATCCAACTCCCTCATTTTACAAATAAGGAAACTCCACCTCATTTTCCTTGAGCTCTCCCTAGCCCTTGCCCCTTTTTGGCCTTGCCCTGACCTCCAAGAACGGGTGTGTTAGAACAAGTCAGAACATCTTGTAAAAGCCTATTGTTAAATTATCAGTGTGAGGATTTACATCTCAGAAATCTGGCTACAAATCAAATCTTCATCTGTTATTTTGTTGATTGTAAGAAAGTGATGGGTAAAACGCAATACTGCAGATTAAACTTAAACATTTATCATACCTTTTCAGAAAGCCAGTTGTTAAACATTTACTAGGATACCCCTTCTTCTAAGGAGCTATCAGTTTCTCTCTGGGATACTGATGATCGTAAGATTGTAGATTCAGATCTGGAAAAGACCTTTGGATATCATCTGGCTCAACAACCTCATTTTATGGATGAGTAAACTATAACTCAGACAGTTTAAATAAAGTGTCATCTAAAGTCATACAGTAATCTAAATCAGGATTTGAACTCAAGTCTTTTTATCCCAAATACTGTGATCTTTTTCTCTCCCTGGAAAGTGAGGGAACTCATACACTGCGATCTGTGAAATTGATTTTTTTTAGCAAAAATTAGGTAACTACATTTCATTGGTTTCCTTTATAATTCTATATATTTTATTTTAGGTATTTAAAAAAAATTAGATACCCTTATAAGGAGGTCATAAGCATTACCAGATTACCAACAGGAGTGTCACACACACAAAAAAGGTTAAAAGTCCCTGGGCAGGTGGTGCAATGGATGGAGCGCTGAGCTTGGAGTCAGGAGGATCTGAGTTCAAATTTGACTTTAGACACTTGCTAGTTGTCTGATCTGAGCAAGTCACTTAACTCTGTTTGCCTCAGTTTTCTCATCTGTAAAATGAGAAGGAGAAGGAAATGGCAAAGCACTTCAGTATCTTTGCCAAGAAAACCTCATCAACAATGTCAATGTGATGTTGTCCAAAGAGTCGTGGAGAGTCAGTCACAACTAAATGACAAAAACAATAACAAAGGTGCCTTCTGGTTCTAATATTCTATTTTATGTTTGTGGTATGCGAAATGGTTAGAATAGAAGTGATTCAAATGATTTTAATCTACGATGCCTTAGGGAAATTCTCTGTCAGCAATTCTCCTAAGAAAAGAGGCATAAAGGTGACCTTTCACCTGGCATGGCACTGAGGACAATTATTAAATAGATTTCTTCCCAATTTTGATTGCCCTGCATCCCATGTTTTGTCCACCCATTTCTCTAAATACTTCTCTCTAAGGTACTCCACTCTCTGCACACACTTTCCCCAGCCCAGTCCCCCTACTCTTCTCCCCACTCTAGCCCCGTACTGTCATACACACCTTACCTGTGGTGCTAAGCTCACATCAGCCCCTGGTCTAACTTCAGCTGCTTTTATCTCTTTACCTCATAGACCAGATTCTTTGTACCTTCTGGAACAGAACCTGGATGGTCTGAGCTAATGTAAGATGACTAAGGGAGAACTCAACAGTCCTCCCTCTTACTCCGGCAACAGTCTACATGTATGTTAACCATGCCCTCCTGGGGAAAGAAATTCCCTTGCTTCAAGTGTCTAACTCTAAAGAACTGGTTGTAATGGTAACAATTTTAAGCCAGGAAGAATCAAAAGACAATTCGATGGTAGTTAAGTGTATGAGAAAGAGCTTATGGGACAGGGTGAGACTTTGCATATTCCCTGAAGTCAAGCTGTAAAGGAGTCTTTCTGATCTACTGGAGAGGGAATATAGTGGGATGGACATTATCATGAAGTCAGAAGACCTGAGTTCTGGTGCCATCCCTGATTCGAACTAGCTGTACAATCTCAATGAAATCATTTAGCTTTTCTAGGCCTCATTTTTCCCATTTGTAAAAATGGTGAAGAGGACTAGATAGTATTTAAAGTTTAGACCAGGTAAGATTTGAAGATACCTTCCAACTCCAACATTCCACATTCCTAATTCTATAACTGTCATTTGCTGAGCCTCTCTCACTGGTTGGTCATAAGGATCAAGTGAAAAGATATATTTGAAAATGGTTGGTAAAGTGTGATGCTTATATATCTCTTAGGTAATGTTAATTGTTAAATAAAAGTCTGGCTGAACTTGAATTTTGGTTCATATAAGGTGTTTTTTTTCTTTTCTAAAGGGGATATGGAGAGGTCTTCCTGTCTCCACCTAGGTTTTCCTGTTCCAACCCAAACCAAATTGCAGACCAGAAAAATATCTAAGTTCTTGACCTCATCTTACTTAGTTCTCAAACTCTGTATGGAGTGCTTCTGGAAAGGGGCAAGGGGCCGAGACTAGTAGTCATAGAAAATGAAGACGCTTGAGATGGGAGGAATAGGATCCAGGTAAATAAAGGGGAGAAGGGAAAGGGGAAAGAAAAGGAGGGGGGAAAGAAGAGAGAAGAGGGAGGAAAAGTAAGCAGGAGAAAGAACAGGAAGGGAAAGGAGGAGAAAAAGAAAGAGCTCAGTTTTATAATTTTTTTTTGAAGTTTTACAAAGTAAGCACATTGTTGAATAAAAGTTTTTCAAACCAGTAAAAATTTCATGGGAACGTATTTTGGGAAAATTCAGTTCTACTTACCGAATACTTATTACAGGCCTACTATGGGCCACGTACTGTGCTAGACGCTGAGGGAGATGCGAAAGTGAAGTTGTCCCCGCCTTCAAGGAGTTTTCTAATAGGGAATGCTTCTCTAAGGGAAATTCTCATTCTTTCCCTTCAGTTCTTAAATGTTACCTTTCCACTAAAAGCCAATCAAATAATCCCCCAGAGAAAGATGAACGCAGGTTTGAGCCTTAATAAATTGCTCTAAGGCAGCTAGGTGGCACCACAGTGCAAAGTCCACAGTTGGACCAGGAGTCAGGAAGATTCATCGTCCCGAATTCCAATCTGGCCTCAGACATTTACTAGCTGTGTGACCCTGGGCAAATCACTTAACCCTGTTTGCCTTAGTTTCCTCATCTGTAAAATGACCTGGAGAAGGAAATGCTAAACCACTCCAGTATCTTTGCCACAAAAACTCCAAATAGTAACACAACTGAAAACTGACTAACCAACAGTAAAACCTTGAGAGATTAGTTTCAAAGCCACTAACAGGAGGTGGTTGCCTAAAGCACTGTAGCCCCTAGTCATGAAAATAGAAGCTCAGTAGGCAAAGGGGCCTCTGAGGTCCATTCTATCTGTAAAGCATAAATTCTACCTATATGATCAATGAAAAGTGGGGATCCAGCCTCTCCTGGTTAAGAGGAGCTCACTTCTGAGGAGCCTCATTCTTCTTTTGAACAGAGCTCCAATGTTTAGAGAGTTCTTCCATGTAAGGAAAAAATCTTGAGTCATGAGTCAATTATGAGTCAAAAATCTGCTTCTTTGTACCTTGTATATAATTCCATAATATATGATACCATAATTCTACTCTTCTGGGGCCACAGAGGAAGATACTTCAGATACTTGAAGGCAGCTCTCATGTTTCCAACTCCTTTCTCATATGCATACACAGCTTCCCAAGTTACTTCATCAGATCTACATGAGATACCCTCAAATCTCTTTCAGTTTTGTCCATACTCCTCTGGATATATTCTACTTTTGTTATGTCTTTGCTAAAATGTGCTGCCCACGAGTGAACACAACATCCTGGGTTTTATGAACAGGGAGACACTTAGATATACTGCTGCCACCTGACTCATCATCTCTCCTTATAAACATATCCCTCCTTCTACCCTGCCCTACTCATCATGTAGACATACCTCCCTATCCTTGCCATAGTCAAGCAGTGCAGAATGAGATCTCTCTCACTTTCCCCTTTGAGAAACTGAGATTTGTATGGTGATGAGTGTGGATCCAGTGTATTGTATATATTGTATATAAGGTATTGTATATAAGAAGATATTGTATATTTAAAAAGATATTGTATATGAAACACTTTGCACAGTTTGAAGTGCTCTATAAATGCCCATCTCTTAGCAGTAGTGATATTGCTGTAGTCATAGGAATCACTGACAGAGACAGGATAATAAAAGGTGTGAACATGCAGAGAAAAGTTGGAGTTTGTCTTCTTTTTGCATGGGAAGATGGATGGACATAAAGGCTGGAGAATGCTTAGGACTTATCCTCACATTGATTGATAAACTAGTAAAATATGCAGAGAGAACAGTAGCAAACACCAGCTTGCCCCCATTTAAACCATTAGGGAACACCAGGCTGACTTGGGTGGGGGCAGCCCTGCTTTCGAGCAGAATTAATATTTTGAACATATAGTATCTGTGAATTTTTATTTATTTGGGGGGAGCAATAATCACTTATTCAAGTGTCTTGTTTCATTTTCCTCTTTTTAAACAAACTTTCTTCCATACTGAACTGCGTTCTTGCAAGGGGGAGTCAGTCTCAGTCAAATGAAGAGACCACATGTACATCTTCCCAGACTTCCTTGCTGGGGATGATGAGTCCCCAAAGGGTTAGGCCCTTCTGGTCACAAGCATTACATAAAAGCCCACAATAGCAGGTGGTAGCACCAAAGGCAAGGACATCTTTAGACCCCCCCCCAGTTAGTTCTTGATGGGAAATTCCAGGATAGGTTGACTCATCTTCCCCCAATTTACCCAATTTCTTCTCCAATACAGCCTTCCCCTTTCCCCACTCCCTACTTCTGATGACAACATTTTTGTCTGAGTTGTCTCTAGGACAAGTTGTGAAAATCTTTAAGATCAGACTTTTCTTTGAACTTGAACATCTTATTATGGTGCCACACACCCTGTGAGTGCTAAATACATCCTTTTTGCTGGATGGTTTGCTGTGAATGGCCTCCTGGGACTACAGTCCAGAGAACCCAGGAAAAGCCCGCCTGCGTATATCCTAGCAGAGACAATGAAAATAACACTTGGCCAGTGTTTTGACGTCTTTAAAAGTATTTGAGCAAAGCAGGAACATAGCTAATCTTTGCCTCTCTTTAACCTCATGACAGTGATTGGAATTATTATTCATTCTTTCCAATCCTGAAATACGTATAACGCAATATGGATGGACTAGGAATTGGCTTGGGTGTGGGCATGTGTTGGGGGAGAATAATGACACAGGGCGGGGTATCTGCATAATGGGAGAGGTGTGGCTTTCCTTCAGAGCCTGTCCCAAGAGCTTTGACTCTTCTCACAGTTACATCCTCTTGGGGAGACATTCCTTAATGAAGAGAGGAAGGCCCCTACCATCAAGGTCAACCAGCAGGAGTAAAAACAGAGGAAATGTTGGTTCTTTCCTATGTGGAGAGAGATAGTGACTTGCTACAAGGCCCGTGAGGCCTAAAGACTCCCAGGATCTGGTCTGAGCCAGGATGTCAAAAACCAAAAATGGGGAATGGTTCAGGTGTTTTCGGATGTTCCCTTGGTCTCTGGTTGGGGAATCACCTGAACAAGGAGAACTTGGATGCAGTTCAAAGGAAAGTCACAAAGCTCCTGAAAGCACTGGGAAATAAGAAAAGGGCTTTCATTTCTCATACTCTTATCATGAAATATTTTATATTATAGTAAAAAACGTATGGCCTCCCCTAACATCCTTCTCCTCCTGCCCATGGTGGTGTGGAGATGGCCTTGGGCTTTCAAAGACCAAGGGATTACACACTCTGGCAGCTCCTACCAAGATTTCAAGCATGAATCCAATGGACTGTGCGGCGATGGTCCAAGGACCAGCCTAGTTAAGTTTATGGGGTTCATCACCAGGTCAGCCATGGGGAGAAACATTTTTTTAGTCACAGCAACTTTTAAAGGTCATTTACTAAGTAACAGGGAGATTATAATCTGTTTTGCCAGAAACCATATTGTTCCCCAATTACCCCCACTAGATTGTGAAATTTTGGAAGGCAGGGATGCCTTTTACTTTTCTCTGTATCCCCAGAATTTAGCACAGTGCCTGCAACACAGAAGGCACTTAAATGCTTATTGACTGACCACACCTCCTATTCCCAATGACGTTACAGACCTTGAGCTGAAGTAGGAAATCAAGACCTATGATTACACTGGTATAGGGAATTCTTGGGTAAGGAAATTCCCGCCACTTAACACCTAGACTACAGCAGAGGTAACAAACCCAATTAGAAATGGGGGCCATTAAAACCTTTAATTAATATTAAAATAAGGATCCCAACAAGCTTCATATTGACTTAGTTTTTAAATGTAATACTTTATTTTACTTTTATAGTATTTTTATTCATTTTGTTAAATATTTCCCAATTACTTTTTAATTAGACTGCATATTTAATAACATTGGTTTGGTGCACAGAGAGATTAAATGATTTGGCCTGGGTCACACAGTGGATAAGAGTCAGAGGCTAGACTTAGACACAATTCTCCTTGGCTCTAAGGTCTTCTATCTGCTGTGGCTTAATGATAGAAGATGTTTAATAAATATTGGCTGGATTAAATTTGAAAGTGAAAAGTTTCTGGATTATCTAGGCTGAAAAAGAGACAGCTGAGGGTAACCTAATCAATGAAAAAGCATTCTCTGGAGTTGATAACTCTATTGGCATGCCAACTCTGGTGTGATGCTTGCCAAGCCCTTTTCAGGGTTACTCACCCACCATTGGTGTTCACCTCTCAACCAACTCTCAAGAAGCTGTGGCATGCACAGTGTCCACATCCTGGTAAACCATTTTGGCAGATGGACAAATCCAGGCTGAGGTTAACCAACAGAGCTCAAACTTGTGGGTGAATTAAGGGGATGTCTACACCAAGCATGAGAAGACTACCCTCCCCTCACACTACAGAATAATTTGTTCCAATGAAAACAATTTGTTCCAATGGCCATGAAGGTGACTGAAACTGGTGTCATGAAGAATCTAGAGTGTGGTCAGACATCAAATATGCCAAGGTCATCTATTGTATCCCAGGTCACCATCAGTTGTCTTGACTTTTGTCTCGTCACTAGATTTTGAAGACTGGAAGAAAGAACAAGGCAACTCTGCCTCACTTAAATCCAACTGATGAGCAAGTCAAGACATCACCCATAATGTCACTGGTCCTCTTCAAAAATGAAAGACAAGCAACAATTCCCAGAGGAGCAGCATGTGGATAGAGTGCTGGACAATCAGGACAATCAGAGTTGGAATCTTGCCTGAGATACTTCTTAGTTGTGGGATCATAGGAAAGTCTTTTAACGTCTTTCTGGATCTCAGTTTTATCATCCGTAAAACTAGAAGGTGAGGAGCATCTCAGTGATCTTCGAGTTCTAAATCCCTCACCCTATGATATCATTGAAGATATAATAAAACATGAGGAATTGCATTTATTAAGTCTGGATCTAATGAGGACTTCCTTCATTCAACAAGTATTTGTTAAATACCGACAATGTGCTAGGTGCTGGAGATACAAAGACATAAACGAAATGTTCTTGAGCTTAGATTCCACTTTATCATTCATTTTCATCAATACAGGAGCTAATTAAGATTAGTTGGCTTTCTGTGGAGATGATCAAGGTAAGGTTAAGTGTCCATGTTTGGCATTAGCTGCTTTGTCATGGCCTCAGTTTCTTTGTTTCTCAGATGTGGAAATTAGACTAACAAATCTCTAAGGGCCCCTTCAGCTCTAATATTCTTCTATCTGTGCAAGGGAGAAATGCACAAGATAGATCCTTGGGATGCAAACATATCTACTTCCACAGGTCAGGAGCCATTATTTCTTAGACACTGGTGATCCTCCTCTCTCCCATGATCCTCACAGGAAGATAGGATCATAGGTTTAGAGCTGTAGAAGAATTTAAGGTGACCCTGTCATTTTACAGATGAGAAAAAGAAGACTCAGAAAAATGAAATGATTTGCCTGAGGTCAAATAGTTAAGAAGGAGATTCAAATCCCAGGCTTCTAAATCCTAAAAATTCTTTTCATTACAATTCTGTCATCACACCTTGATAGCCCCTAGCACCTCATTTCTGCATGTGGGCCTCCCAAGGTGGGAAGAAGAAATTTTCCTGCAATGTAAGATTTTCTGGTTGCCAACAGGAACGTAAGGTGGTTGAGAAGAGACGATGAATAAATTATTTCAAAAAGCAAAAGTGATTTTTGATTGATTTCAGTAAAAGATCTTCCTCTTTCTACCTCTTCTTGAATACCTTGCTCTAAATCGTTGCTAACACAGGAATGGAATCCAGTAGAAAAGGAAAGCTTTGTTTTTCCTTTCAAAAAACCATCCCATTATCCCAAACCCAGTTTATGCCAACATCAAATAAAGACAAAGCAAACATCAGCCTCCTGGTTCTTAGTAGGATATTGCTGACACCAGGAAGGCACTGGGGAGGCTGGTACATAGTTCCCCATTGATGTTTCAGATTCCACCATCAATTGTATATTCTTCTGGGTTAAGCAGAGGGCAGGGTCTAGTATGTATGTGTGCATATATGTGTATATGTAAATGTATGTGAACATGCATATACACACATGTGTATACATATGTGTGCACGTGTATATGTATATTTATATATGTATATACGTGTGTGTGTGTGTGTTTGGTATCTCCAGCACCAAGCACAGTGTCTGGCACATAGGCACTTACTTAAATCCTTATGGATTGACTAACTGACCTCTCTAGGTTCTTCTGTTTTCTAAAATACGAATATTCCTAGAAAATAAATCACACATTAGGGCTATCACAAATTTCCTTTATGACATCTCAATGTGAGTGATTTTCTTTCCAATCAAGCAAGCATTTACTGAGCATTTATGACATGTCATGCGCTGAGTTATAAAGCAAAAGCTAATATTCCCATTTCTTCTGCAGGTAGCTCTCCCTTAAATCCTAATTCAGTTATAAAAAATCCAGTTATTTAATTTAATTTATTTTAATTCATAAAAATCAGTCTTATCTCCCACCTGCCATCCTTCCTATTGAAAAAGAAAAGCAAAGACCTTGTAACAAATATGCATAGTCAAGTAAAGCAAATTCATTTTCAATGAATTAATTAGATCCTTCCTCCTCCACCCCCTACAGGAAAAGGTAGAATTACGTAAAAGCTGTGGACATCTAGAGGAAAGGGGAACAGAAAAGGAAATGGATTTCTAAAGTTAATTCAGATTTTTTTATCAGAACCCAGGTCCTCAGACAAATTGATTGTGGTGATTGGGATTCTTTAGCATCTTCCACATGGGCCAGAATACGGTTGGAACTGGGGAGACCTGACTTCATGCCCACATACACTTCCACAACAGCATCTGGCTCTGAGTTTTCCGTTTTTCTTTCTCAAATAACACTAGCCGGGACTTGCTCACAGCAAAGAAGTTTGAGTACAAACCTGGGGACGTTTGAGTTTGGATTGACCTGAGACCTACCTGTGAACTTCTTCAGCCAGAAGACTGTAAAGGTGGTTTTTTAGGACTTCTAGTGGTTTTCAGGCTCTTCAGCTCTTGACAATCAATTTCCCTCCTTCCCCATCCCTGTTCCCCACCTCCCCACCAAAATCTCCTTACAGACTAAGTTTAACCTCTTTGCACAAGCTTTCATCTTCCAGAATTTTTTTTGACTGCCTTGGGAACTGCTTTTCCCTGAGGATGTTAGGTATATGTTTTTTAATTAAATAGACTGTTTATTTGAACCCTCAGGCTTTGAGAGATCCAATGGACCAGTTGAAGAAACAAGACTAGGACAGCTTCTTTATGGGCAGTACTATAGAAAGGCAGTCAAAGGTCCCCATGTCATGGCCTAGAGACTATTCTGCAATTGTTTTGGGGATCCATATCTGAGCCCACAACTTCTGTGGAACTCTGACACCAAGTACATCAAAAAAGAGAGGTGTGAACCATAATGAAATATGTCCTAGATTCAGCCCAAGAACTGCATAGTTAACCTTTCAAAGGTCAAGAACATTCCACAGCACAAAAGTGGACCCTTGGAAATAACAATCTCTACATAATAAATAATTTTTTAATAATTAGAACTGTCCAAAAATCAAAAGGATTGTCTCAGGCATCAGTAATAGCTGGGAACACTAAGAGGGAGTGCTTGAAGTTTTACTAAGTATCTCATGGTTATTTCCTTATTTGTTCCCTTATCAGCTTGGGGAGAAAAGCCTACAGGTATTAATCCTTTTTATGGAGGAGGAAATTGTCCTTCAGAGGGATTTAATGGTTTCCCACAGTCACATAACTAGTAAGTGGGGAAGATTCCATTGTGCGGTCATCTCCCTATCCCTAGAAATCTTTAAATTATAGAGTAGGTGGCCCTTTGAGCACCTTGGTGGTATGGTGGCATGGTGGAGGCCCTTGGGCCTAGAGTCTTAGGAAGACCTAAGTTCAAATTTATTCTCTGATACTAACTATGTCACCCTGGGCAAGTCACTTAACCTCTGTATGCCTTCGTTGTTCAGTCATTTTCAGCCATGTCCAATTTTTCTTTCTTGGCAAAGATATTAGAGTAATTTGCCATATTCTTCTCTAGCTCATTTTACAGATGCAAAAACTGAGGTAAACAGAAGGAAGTGACTTGCAGAGTTTTTCTGACTCCAGGTTCAGCCTCTATGAGCTATGGTGCCACCTAGCTGCCCTCTCTCTGCCTGTTTCCTCAACGTAAAATGGTGGCAGTAATAGCACCTACCTCCCAGGGTTGTTGTAAGGATCAAATGAGATAATATTTGTAAAGTTCTTAGCAAAGTTCCTGGTACACAGTAGGTGCTCAATAAATGTTTCCTTCTCTCCTTCGTTCTTCATCATATGGGGAATGTATACATCAAGTAAGAATAGGACAAAGTCAAACTAGCAAACATCATGGCAGCCCATGGCACTCCCCAGTGCAACAGGAATTAGATTAAGATGTAACTGGGCACTATTTAACAAAATAAATAAAAATGACAAAGCATAGATAATATTATGTTTTAAAATTAACTCAGTATACAGCCGGTTGTGTTCCCTACAGATGCTAAGATTTTCTAGTAAATATGAAAATGGTTTCCAAAGTGAGGGTTTCTAAATGTTTTCTGTATGACTGTTTTGCTGTGTAGCCTGAGACAATTCTCTAAGTCTATTCTTTTTATCAGAAACTAGGGGATTATATCACCGAGTATCCCAGGAGACTGTGACTTCCCCTAATAAGCTGCCAAGACAAGCTATATACCAAGCATTGTGAGCATCCAGCAACAAAGAGGCAAATGCTTTAGGTGCCTATAGAACTTAGAATGAAAGCTTTGCAGTAACCTTGGGGAAAAACAGAACATTTAATTAATCAAGGATGGTAGTCTCCCCTAGGTTGGCAAACAAAGCCAGGAGAATAGGGAACACTCCCCTAAAGAATTCCTGTGTTTGCTTGGACACACATGTAAAATGAGTGGACAGCTGTTGTGTCAGCCAACAAAAGCATCGAAGATTTTAAGTGCAAACTATTTCCCCAGAGAACTCAGGAGAAAATTGAGAACTGATGTGTGTTAGGCAAAATAAAGGCAGTGTATTGGAAATGCACTCTGGTGCAGTGAGCAGTCAGCTCCTGGGCAACTGCTGAGCCTAGATTTAAAATAGATTTCCCACCCAGCAAGCCCCCCAAGGCCCATGTGCTTTGCTTCCAGTTTCAGAGCTAGCAAGGAAAAATGGATTTGTCCTTCTAATGAGTGATTATTCTTTCAATAGGATTAAAGCTCATCCAGGCACAACTAAATCCACCAGGGACTTGTGCAAACCTCTGCTGTTCTTTTTGTCCTATTTTGCTGCTGCCCTTCTTGGAAATGTAAATTGGAAGCTTGGTGAAATTATGTTTTCCACCCAGCCCTAACTTATTCCACCGTTCATCACTGTAACCTGAATAAGGGAGGTTGGGTAGGGAGGGAGGGGATGGTGGAAAAGGTCAGGGAGTCAAGAGAGCTGAGTCTTGGATCTAGTATTGCCCCTGACTAGCTATGCCACCTTGAACAAATCACTTAATCTCTCTGGGCCTCAGTTTCCATATGTGTTAAAGGAGGAATATTGGACTAGATTATCTCTGAGGTCCCCTTTAGCTGCAAATGTTATGATCACCTCAGTCACCTTTTCCTAGAGCCAAATATGTTGTTCTGTCATTCAGTTGTGTCTGAGTCTTCATGGCCCCATGGACTACTGTAGGCCAGGTCTTTCTATCCTCCATTATCTCTCAAGGTTTGTCCAAGATCATGTTTATTGTTTCCATGACACTATCGATTCATCTCATCCTCTGCCATCCCCTTCGCCTTCTGTCTTCCATCTTTCCCAACATCAGGGTCTTTTCCAATGAGTTTCACCTTCTCACTATAGGGCCAAACTATTTAAGCTTCAGCTTCAGTATTCAGCCTCTGTAGTGCCAACGTGATATTCACAGCACTTATGGCAGCTATGAATATGCCAGTGTAATTCTGAATTGCAAAGCATAACAGACTCTCCACATGGTAAACAAAACCAAAACATTTATTTATACACCAGAAAGCCAAATCCATCATAGCAACAAAATATCTATACACAATAACAATGCAGAGAGCACCACCATCCCCAAGCCTTCTCCCTGCTAGGGCCTTCCTACAAATGAACACTCAAAGCTCACTGCCTACTTCCTCTCTCTCCCTCAGCTCTAACTGCTATAACCAACTTCCTCTCAGCTCTGCTCCACCCTTCCTGCTCTACCCCTTCCTGCACCACCCATTTGGCAAGCTCCTCCCACCACAGACTCATGTGATTCAGACTTCCATGTGACTCAAGCTGGTCATATGAGCCTATTAATGGATGGGAAAGATCTTCCCATTATGCAAAAAAAAAAAAAAAATACATTAATAATACAGCCTCCCAGGGAATAGCCTGAATTATTTTTTTAGAGGCTAAAAGTTTTTCCTTATTGGATTTTTTCTTCTATGGGACTCAGTTTCCTCATTTATAAACATGAGACATTAAGACTAGGTAAACTCCAAGGCTCTTTCCAGCTTTAATAGTTTATGGTTAGGTTTAATTCATAATTCTGCCATCTGAAATCTCCTCAAAACAAACCTCACCAAATCCTCACTCTCCTACCTTCTAGACTTCAGGGTTTCTTAAATTTTCTTTGTGTGGTGGATCACTTTGATAGTTCAGTGAAACCTATGAGCCTTTTCTCAAAATATATTTCTAAATGCATAAAATTATATACAGAGAATTACATAGGAAGTTAATTATGTTATAATACAGTTATCAAAGTAGGTGTATTTTTAAAAAGTTTTGGAGCCCAGGTTAAGTACCCTTCTCTAGGAGATATTTTTGTAGGGGCAATGACCCAGTGATTGGGAGTCAGGAGATCTGGGTTCTTTTTCTCTTCCCCAAACCCCAACCTCATGGAGATCCGATATCCTCATTGTGCCCCCCTAAGGGTCCCTCCCTTCACAGCTCTCCTTCCATGCTCTAAACATGATCCCTTCTTCTTCAGAACTCACCAGTCTTATGTCCACTCCATCTCCTCTGGACCTTGCCCTTTCCTAGGCATGGTCTGACTGTTAATGACTGATAATATCTTAATGTTTAACACCTCCTAGATCACCTTTACATTTTCATAGTTCTAGGAAAATCAGTTTGATGCTTTAAGGACTCAAAGGACCCAGTATAATTCAATTGAATACAAGTATCTGTTAAATAAATAACTTACTATGGTGCTAAGAATACAAAATAAAAAGGGAAGCAGGCCCTGTCCTCCAGGGACCCATGTTCTACCATACTCTGGCACAAGTGGAGATTCCTGACAATTTTAGGTCAGTATGGGAGACTCTTTTCTGCCATCCCTGCAGGAGGGATGTTCTTTTTGCTACAAGCCACAGGGGCAATGTCCCTTTTCAGGAATAGGCTGTCTCCTTGTTAATGGTAAGAGCTAAAGCAAGAACCACAGAACTGCTATTCTGGTAGGGAGAGGCCAGCTCTCTGTCTACTCTATCCCACCCCCCACATATTCCCACCTTGTTGTATTTGAAAAACCTAGTTAAAATTAACAGCCTCTTTGGATCCCAAGGCCTTGCTCATAGTAAATTATAAATTTATAATTTATAAATGATTCTTGAACTGGCTTGAAGAAGAGAACAGGTCATGAAGAACAGTATGTAGCCTGGTAAAAGAGTAGCTAGGTGGTGCAGTAGCTAGGGTGCTGGACCTGTAGTCAGAAAGAGTTCAAACCAATCTCAGACACTTAATAGCTATGGCACTCTGGATAAGTCACTGAACCCTGTTTGCCTCAATTTCCTCATATGTAAAGTGAGTTGGAGAAGGAAATGGCAAACCACTCCAGTCTCTTTGCCAAGAAAACCCTAAATGGGGTCACAAAGAGTTGGACACAACTGGACAGCAAAAGGGAGAGAGGGAGAGGAGTCCTACCACAGACCAGGTTTGTGGGCTGATAATAGCAATTCAACAAGCATTGGCTGAGACTTCCCTTGCTCTCTTGAAGCTTGTTATCTAATAGGAGAAGTTAGACATAGACACAAAGAACAGCAATGCAAATTAGAATGGAAGAAAAATGAGCAAAGAGTATGAAAAAGATGGGGTTTGAGCAGGGTCATGAAATATGGGTAGGATGTTAACAGAGATGAAGAAGGAGCATTCTGGGCACAGGGAACAGTATAAACAAAAGCATGGAGATGGAAAAGCTAAAGGCAGAATCTGGAAATGGTAAGAAGAAGAATTTATATGGGGCATAATTTCTTTAGAGAATAGAATATGCCAAGGCAATTGAAGGAAACAGTCTAGAAAGAGAGATGTTGGAGTCATAATATGGAAGATCTTAAATGTCCAGCTAAGCTTTGATTTTATTCTCCATGGTCAATGATGTTTTGAACTAGGGAGTAACATATTCAATCAGAGCTAAGCATTAGAAAGATTAATCTGACTTGTGTTTGTCCTGCGTTCTGCAAGAGGACAATGACCTCAAGATGATGACATGACTTGCAGTTGACTTTGATTTGAGGGAGGGAGGGCTATGCAAGGTCATCAACCTCACCTTCTTCTCCTGAGCCATCTGGGTCCAGTGGCCTTATATTCATCAGGACGACTGGAGATGGCCCAGGACGCAATGGGAGACCTTGACTGTTTCAGGCTAAGGACTTATCACATTCTCACTTTGAGTGAGATACACTCATTCAATAGATAGACTTCTTTAAGTAGTTACTCAAGGGATGGCCCCTTTTAATAAAAGAAAAAAAGTAACACACAAAAAATCAAACTGAGAGGGGAAGACCCTCAGGATTCCTGGGTAAAAGAGAAACAGTTACTATTTAGTCATTACTAATTAATTAATCTGGCAGCTGTGAACTGGATGAAGTATATAAAGGACAGACTGAAAGTAGGGAAACCAGATAAATGCTATTACAATTGTTCAAGCAATTGGGAAATAACAGAACAATTCATGGCATATGAAAGTAGTAGAATATCATCTTACTGTATAGCTGTTGTTCAGTCCAACTCCTCCTGACCCCACTTGGGATTTTCTTGGTAAAGATATAGGAGTGCTTCTGCCATTTCCTTCTCCAGATTATTTGCAGATGAAGAAACTGAGGCAAACAGGATGAAGTGACTTGCCCAGGGTGACACAGCTTATAAGCACTGAGGACAAATTTGAACTCAGGAACATGAGTCTTTAGGACTCCAGTCTGTTACTCTATCTACTACACCACCTAGCTGACCCATAAAAAACAGTAAATCTAAGTAACTAAGAGCAACATAAGAACTCTTCTAAGAACTGGTGGAAAACAAAGAAATCAGCCCCTCTTTCCCTCCTTCTCCTCCACCACATCTTCCAAGAAAACAATAATTAAAATAATATTAAAAAATCCTAACAAGATAGTATAGTGGATAGAGTGCTAGGAAAGAGTGCTAGAATCAGTCAGGAAGAAAAGAGGTAAAATCCTACCTCATACACTTAGCTGTGTGCCCCTGGGCAAGTCATTTAAACTGCCTGGGTCTCTGTTCCTTATCTATAAAATGAGGATACTACCTGCCTCAAGTTATCTATAAAAACTGCTTCCCTGGGGGTGGGGATGGGGTGCAGAGGGTTCTGGTACCGGACAATGGAAATGAATAAGGCAGGGGTATTGTGTCGATCAAGTATGTAATGTGTTTAAAGCACTGTGTAAATGTTAGCTATTATTATTACCACGCTGATCTCCCAGTAAATGCCATGATGGTGGAGGACAGATGGTGGTTTATCCCTCCTCTCAGTACAACAGTGGGGGCAAAGCACTGCGTAGGCTATCACAATCACCAGTGACGTCAGTCATCTTCGCTTTGATTTTCTTTGTTGTAAGGAAGGAGTCTGTGGGAGACACAATTGCCATGTCAAAAACCAAAAGGCATCGATTAACTCTTTAAAACCAGTCCAAGTGAGAAGTGATGAGGACCCCAATTGCAGTGCTCAGAAAGAGGTGATAAAAGCAAAAGAAACTGGGGAGTTAGAATTGACAGGACTTGGGAGTGATTGGGAGAGGCGGGAGAGGCGGAGAGGAAAGAGTTAAGGATGATACTGAGCTTGCACACCTGAGTGGCAGGATGGTGATGCCCAGCAGAGATAAATAAGCTGTAGCCTATGGAATCTGACTCTCCCTAGACTTCACAGACAGAGCTGGGACTTCACAGACCAGTCTATCCCCCACCTCTGGGCAGAATTGGACCGGAATAAAGCAATTAGCATCCCTTGGGGTTGGAGGGTGGGGCTGGAGGGTTCAGGTATTGAGTAATGGAAATAAATAAGGCGGAATCCCAGAGCTGGGAGGACCACAGAGGTAATATTAATAATAATGATGATAAGCAGATGAAAAGTTCCCATTCTACAAGTACAGGCTACCAAATAACTTTGAGAACTCAACCAATAATTGGTGCTAGAAACAGACCTCTATTACAGACTAAAGTGTTGTTCCCAATCACCCACACTGATCCAGAAAAACTGACAAGTAACATTTTCAGTTGATGTTGCTATAGCAAATGTTCTGTGGGAAAATATCCCTTTACTTTCTGTGTCATTTTCCTCCCTTTTTTCATACAGCAAATGCTTTAGACAGTGTATATTGTGCATGGTGGTGCAGTAGATAGAGTGAAAGGCCTAGAGTCAGAAAGACTTATCTTTCTGAGTTCATATACAGCCTCAGATGCTCACTGTGAGACCTAGCTGTTCATAATCTGCAAGCTATTCCAAATGAAAAGCTTTCAAAAACCTCGCTCAGTGAATAAAACGACCTGGGAACAGGAGGAAAGGTGCACAGTCTCTGTGGTACTATCTGCAACAGGAGAACGTTGGATACTTCCAATAAGATCTGATACTTTTATTTAACCACAAAAAGTAGTTATTTTCTTCATAGTCCATAGAACGTCATATATAAAACAATAATAAGATTTGTCCCAGGACTGCATCTGTTTGCACTCCTTGAGACAACAGTAATAATGAAACCAATAATTTGTAAGGCACTTAAAGGTTTACAATGACCCTTTGAAGTTGGCAGCACAAAATCTCTCCCATGTTATAGACGAGGACACTGAAGTTCTAAGAGTTTAGTTCATTTCAGTGATGTCTGACTCTTTATGATCATTTTGCCATGTCTTTTCCAGCTCACTTTCAGATGAGGAACTGAGGAAATTGGATTATAAATAGGTATATGCTCATAGATAATTAACAGCTAGGTTATAATGATTAAGTATAATATATTAGTATACAACATTAATTACTTTTAATTAATTGCTTTTAATGTATAATAGGCTAATTATTATAGTTAACACCTAGGTGGCTAGGTGACCCACTGGATAGAACACTATGTCTGGAGTCAGGAAGACCTGAGTTCAAACGTGGCCTCAGACACTTACTAGCTATGTGACCCTGGGCAAGTCACTTCACCCTGTTTGCCTCAGTTTCCTCATCTATAAAATGAGCTGGAGAAGACATGGTAAACCAATCCAGTATCTTTGCCAAGAAAACCTCAGATGGGGTTGTGAAGAGTCTGAGACAATGTGGATCTCTAAATGTACACCCAACATACTTTTAAACATAATATATATTATTAACACTTTTTAAAGTCTAAACAATCAACAAAACTATAAATAACGCCGAAATGCCTTTGCTGGTTTCTGAGGTGTAAATGCTAACACTAAAAATTTAACAATTGGTTCTTCATTAGAGCTAGCTCCTGAATACAGAATAAATACAAGATGGTTAATAACAAGGTTGTTAGTCCAATACCTGATTCTGCTTTAGAATACTTGTCTACCTGAAATAGTCTTAGTGAGATGTGAGAATGTGGGATGTGCATTTCAGGAAAAACAGTGACCCCCAAGCTTTGGGGCCATGTGGAGGAGGCAGCCATGGTCCCCTGGCTCCTTTAAAGAAAACAAAGACCTTTTTATCACCAGAAAAAAGGGGAGGGGCTCTATATCAGTCTATCTTTGCTTAGTTACAATAGTGTCTTAGAAGATAAAGAAATATCGAATCTGTAATGACTCCATAGTGTATCACATACACAAAAAAAGGAGTAAGAATCCTAATTCACACTGACAAATTATTTTTAAATGCAATTAAAGCCTTGCAAACAGGATTAGTAAGAATATTATTCCATAGGATAGACCATAAAAAATTTAACATCATTGAGTGGAAATCAATTTGGAAGACCCTGGTTATTGAGGAGGTCAATTATTTTCCTGATTTGAAAAAAGTTTCATATTCAAACATTATTCCTTTGATTTTTGGTCAGTAGGAAATATGCTTTTGACTGTCTCAAATTTTTCATATACTCTATAATGCTCCTTCCCTTCCTTTAATTCTGTCTCTGCCCACCGACCATTCTTTCTCCAAATTACATATTTTGCCTTAACACTACTTTTGGATAACATAGTTATTTATCAAATATTTTTCATACCCACTTATTACACTCCGCAAATTGGGAACCACTAATCTGGTCCAACATCTTATTTTATAGATGAAGGAACAGAAGCCTAGAGCACTTGAATAATTTATACATGGTTAGGTAATATGTTGTAGAACCAGGATTTTAACCATAGGTTCTCTGCCTTAAAATCCATTTTTCTTTCCTCTTCCCATAACATTCCTTCTTTTCATTCGCTTAGCTTCTACCCTTGCTTAAGCCCTTATTGACTCTCCCTTGACTATTGCTCATAGTTTCCTCATTGATCTCCTTGCCTCCAGGTTCCTCTGTAATGACTTTTAATCCTCACCTTAGCTCCTATCCAGGTGGAAAAAGTTTCTTTAAACCTACTCTCAGAGTATCAAAAGGAAAGCAAAGACATTAAAGACAATGTCTTCCAAGGAGCTAATGCCAGTTCTCTTTCTCTTTCCCTAGCAAGGTCTACTAGTTAAAGCTCATTGAGTCTATTTATTGGTCTGTATTTACCTTCTCATCTCTGCATTTGGAAGCTGTAAAATATATATCAAATTTATTGTAAAATATGTATCAATCAAATTTATTGCAAAATATGTATCAATCAAATTTCTTTTGTTCATCTCAAGCCTGAAGTTGGGGGAAACTTCCAGCAATAAGGAGAAGTTACAGGTTTCCTCCTGTGTACCTGGTCAACTCTCTCTCTCTCTCTCTCTCTTTCTCTCTCTCTCTCTCTCTCTGTCTCTCGCATTAAACTTTCTAGGGGCACACACAATGAACAATAGCTTCGGGAAAAAATTAGTTTCCTTTAAAATAAGTCTAAGTAGAAGCAAAATGAACTCTTAAAGGAAAGAAGGATCAGGGAAACCAAATTAATTCTGTCTAGAAAAAAATGAGAGGGAAGAAGGGAGAAGCAAACTGTGAGATCATAGATTCACCCAGCTCTATCTCTGCAGCACCATGGGTACAGCCCTAGTCATTTTGTCTGGCTTACAACTCATTCTAGATCACACAATTTTGATATTGGAGTCCAAAGAGTCTCCCTCTTCCCTACAGCAATGAGGTAGAACTGCCAAGTATTCAAACTGTGCATCAAGAGAGTGCAACTCCAATGGGCTGGCCACATTCAAATGAACAATGTATGCTTTTCAAAAAGACTATTTTATGGAGAACTCACATGGGACAGGCAATCACATGGTGGCCAGAAGAAATGATACAAAGACACTGTCAAGATCTCTTTCAAGAAGTTTGGATTTGACTGTGCAACATGGGAGACACTGGCACAGGACCGCTCAGCATGGTGTGCCCACATCAGAAAGGGTGCTGTGATCTTTGAGCAAGGCAGAATTGAGACAGCACAAAGTAAACTCAAGATGTGCAGATTTGGAATATCCTCCCCAAATATTCACATGGACTATCTGTGCCCAACCTATGGTAGAACATTCCAAGCTCATATTGGTCTGATCAGCTACAGTTGGACCCACTGAAATTTCACTTTATCATGGTGATGTCATTTTGGTCTTTTCAAAGACAAAGGACAACAACCAACCAACCAATCAAGAAGCTGTGTGAGTCTGAAGGCTCTAGCAGGAATGAGCTACCCTCTATCTTCCCTTTGCGGCAGCACTGACCTGCCAGAGGTCCCCATGTATTCCTCTTAGCATTCTTGCTCATGTCTCCCTTCTAGAGAGATTTCGACTTCTTTAGAGTGAGGAGAAAGGGAGATGGTCCCTTTCAAACATAGTTATATCCCCTATAGCCCTTGAACAAGAACATGTTCTTTCTGTCCTGACCTATAAGTGTCCAACTCCTTTGACAAAAGGAGTTATTTCTTACAGATATAAGAGAAAAGATACAATTGATAGGAGAAGGTCCTATAGAACCTAGGATAGGTTGGAGAGAAGATAGAAAGCAGAGGCGCAGGGGTTTTTGTTGTTGGAGAATCATGTCCTAATTGGAGATCCTATTTGAAATTTTCTTGGCAGAGATACAGGAGTGGTTTGCCATTTCCTTCTCCAACTCATTTTACAGATGAGGAAACTGAGGCAAACAGCATCAAGTGACTGGCCAGGGTCATACAGCTAGTAAGTATCTGAGGCCAGATTTGAACTCATGAAGATGAGTCTACCTGATTCCAGGCCCGGTGTTTTATCCACTGTACTGCCTAGCTGCCTGGAAAAATAACCTTGGAAACTGGAGGGAATAATAAAGAAACACAGAGAGTATTTGCTATGGATGCAGAGATGGAGAGTAAGGAAAGTACCAGCTTGTACCCTATGCCTGGTAGAGTTAGGAGGTAGGGTCTTCAGCAGATGGGCAATGGAACACTGGAGCTTAAAGAATATATTCAAGTTTCTGTATGGAATATGAAAAGAAAACAAATATGGGTGAGTCCTCAAATCTCATGGTTCATACTTTTGCTTCTCCCACTGTGCATTGTCTTACAGAGACATCACCCTTTCCATGGCTTCAAAATCTCACCTCAATTTAGATGATTTCAAAGTTTACATTTCTAGACCTAAGTACTCTTCTGAGATGTAGTTCTCCTTCTCTGACAGACACCTCCACCCTACATGTCCTTCTGACTTCTAATTTAGCACTGCCTTATGTTGTTACTTTATCTCTGTAAGTATCTATGTTGTCTCCCTCTAAACCAACATATTTAAAGTCTAACTCTCGGGCCTTGCATGTAGCAAATACGTAATACATGTTTGTTGAATAAGGCTGAATCAGGAAGCAGGTCATAAATATGGTATGTAAGTATAATATAACAGTGAAAAGGGACTTCAGCTATCTAGATGTTTGCTCTCTGCCAAGAACAGAGCAGATAATAAATCTTTGATATGGATTAATGTTTATTTCCGTCTTCAGAGGGTAGAGGAAATAATGAGCAGAATTGCTATTCTGGACCAGATTCTGACCAACAAGGAGGAATTGGTTGCTTACTTAGAAATGATGAAAACCTTGTAAGGAAGTGACCCACTCTAACATGGAAGTCATAGTAGAGATGGAGAGGATAGCTGGGCATAATCTGCCATCTACACTACATTGCTGGAAGGGTATTTCAAAGAGGTTAGAGAAAGAATTGATAGAATTCTGTCATCTAAAAAATTCAGAAAAAAAATTGACTCAAGATGGAGGTGAGACGCTCTTAAAGAACAAAATGCTGGTAATACAAAAGCAACAGAATTCAGATTATAAAGACCTGTTCCAGAGAGTAATGAGAATGAACAGGGAACTCTTGTCTAAAGTAATTTAAAAAAAATTTTTTATTAAATACTAAAATTTAAATACACACTAAGAAAAAGAAACATATTATGAACTTAAATATTGAAATTCAAATACAAAATAAGAAAAGGAAAAAAACATTGTCATGTGCACAGTAGAACATATGAGGGATTCAAAACATGTAACAATAAATTTCCATTTCAAGAAAACCTATATAATAAATACTACACATTGTGTTGAGAGTTGCCCATCTTTTCTTTGCTTCCTTGTAAGTTTCCTTTTGTTTTCTGCTGTGCACTTATTACTTCATTCTTTTTTTAAACAATTTTTAAAACTATATGTAGAGAAAATGGAAGGAAGGACAAGATGAAAGAAAACAAATGACCACTACTCAAGATGGTTCAGAAGATAATAACAGATTGTAGAGAAAAGACAGAATCCCTCAACTTTCACTTTGATTATGGATTCTTGGTCAAGGAAAATGATCTTTGAGCTGGGGAGGAATAGTTGAAATCCAAGCAAGAGCAGCTAATAGACCTCACATAATTCAAGTAATCAAATTTAGTACAACTATGCTAAGAATAGAAAGAACCAGAGGATATGATTTCTGAACCACTGTCAGTGATCCTTGAAAAGAAAATCTGGGAAAATAGGAGAGAAACCCAGAATTGGAGAGCAGAAAATGTTCCTAGTTTCAGATATTTACTAACTGTGTGACCCTGGGCAAATAAGTTAATGAATTTGCCTCAGTTTCCTTATCTGTAAAACAGGGAAAATAATGGCACCTACTTTACAGGGTTGTTGTGAGGCTCATATGAGATAATTATTGTAAAGCACTTGACACGGTGCCAGGGCACATAGTAAACACTATAAATGTCAACTGTCGTTATCATTGCCACTATGATTTAGAGCTGGAGGTGACCTTAAAGGACGCTTAGTCTCTGCCTCCTCATTTGACAGATGAAAACACAATGGATGTGGAGTGACATGTCAAGTAGCAATCATCTGAGGTAGGATTTGAAGCCAGGCCTTCCAGAGACAAAGTTTACCACTCTACCTATTATATTACACTGCCTCAAGCACCAGGGTCAGGATTCAAACCCAGATCTTTCTGAATACAAGTTCAGGACTCTTTATCTACTACACCATCCTGTTCTGAACTTCAAAGGGTTTTCAGTAGAGTTACAGGAACATGATGATGAAACACACAACTATATGATGAAATAATACATGAATAATGTGGTTAATAACCCTATTGGGATAAGTAGTCTTGTATTTCTCCCCTTTTTTCCTTCCACCTCTTTCTTTTTACACTATTGTTGCCCTCTCATACTTCATTTTCCTAGTTCTACTCACTTCACTCTATGTCAGTTCAAACTACCAATGATTCTCTGAAATTATTTGTCATTTATTATGGCACAATATTATTTAATTACATTCATATACCACAATCTGTTCAGCCATTTTCCAAATGATGGGCTCCCCTTAGATTCTTCCCTCCTCTACTCTCTTTTTTTCTCCTGCCTTTTCTTCCCTCTCTTCCCTTGGAACTATCCCTTTACAGGATTATTCTCCCTCAACCTCTTCACTGCCCACCCCCACCCTTTCCCCTGTTTCACTATTGAATTTGATGTATTTCTACACCAAAATGATTATTTGTATGTGTCCATGTGTATTCAGTCCTCCTTTATCCATTTCCAAAGTAAGTGACACTCATCAGATACCAGTTCCCTACCTTCCTCCCTGTTTATATTCTCCTTTACACTTGAACCATACCTATGGGAAATCTCCTACCTCTTGGCTAGCCATCTTATCTTTATCCTCTTCTACTCTACTCATTCATTCTTTCTTTTCTTAATCAACATTTCTGCTCCCATCTTTTCCTCCTCCTTTCTCTTTTTTTCCTTTCTCTCCCTTTCCCTGAGTTCTTTCCTTAACCTCACAGTACAGGTAATGTCTGTATTATCTGGGTTCAGAAGGGGGGCGGTTTGGAAAGATTATAAAATCAGAAGTAACTCAGACACCACTACAAACACCTCCAGAGCTCTAGGCCACCAATACTGCGGAAGTCCTTACTAGGGGAGGAAGGAAACATTCCTAGTACATGGATTTGAAGAAGGAGTAGGTGGTGAATGAATGCCAATTGGATCCACTCCAGTCTTGGTGAAATGGGGATCTCTTCCAAGCCTAGTTGGTGGGATTGTATCAACTGCTCCCCTCCACATACACTTCTCTCTCTTTAATCTCCTTCCTCTTCCCCAGTTCTTTTTTTCTTTACCCTGCCCACCCACAATTCCTTTTCTTTCCCCCTTCTTTCTCCTCTCTTCCTTTGTTTCTGTCCAAGAGTCTCTTTCCTTCTGTAACTATGTGGAGACATGCCTTTCAAAAAGCTGTCCAAGCCATGTGCCTGACGTCAGAATCTGTCAAACAATAGCTTAAAAATTGGCAGGTTGGAATGAGCAAATGTTCTCACCTTCATCCAAAGGGGAATACCATTCTTGGGCTGAGCCGGAACAGGCACACAGGAGATTAATAGGGGTAAGTACACAGGGACAGAAACTTCCTTAGTCTGATATAAAATTATCCTTTAGGGAAGACCAGTCTGGCTCAGTGGTCTTCAGAGAGAGAGGCAAATTTAATTGGAATATTCTTGATCCAGAAACTCTCCTCCTGGGGAGGCGATTGTGAAATTTTGCTCAGGAACTGTGACTTCTAAAGAAAAGGTAAAGGAAATGAGAATGGAAAGGTTGGGGGAAAAAGGGAATTCTGGCATGTGAAAACACCAATATGATATGGTGCAGATTGATTGAAAAAGCAACACCAAGGACAAAGCAGCAGAAATTCAGAATTCACTCATTGTTTCAACAAATGGTACAAGGGTCTAAGTACTATGAGGATGAAAATAGATATAGAAATACACATACACATAGCATACATACATATGCACACATACATGTATATGTACACAAATACATATATACATACATGTGTGTGTATGTGTGTGTATTGTGGTCCCTACTCTCAAGAAAGATGTCACTTCTGACACATTCTTGCTGTGTGATCTTGGGCAAGTCACATGACCTCTTAGTGTTTCAGTCAGTTCTCTAAAATAAGAAGTTTCAATGAGACATAGATTTTGGGATAGAAATAATATGGAAATTTGTTTGACTTGACATAGCTTTATTTGTTATAATGGCTTTTGCTCCTTTAAATTGAGGAGCCTGTGGGAGGGAGAGAAAATAAATGTTAATTTCAAAATAAATTAAAATCTTTAAATTGACATTTAAAAAAAGATGATAAAACATGGAACTGATCCTGACCTGCATTGATAGAAGGAAATTCTTAACCAGGAGTTCTTTGAACTGATGAAATCACAAGACTATTTTTTAAGAAAGAAAGAAAACTTCTTAAAGAACCAAAAGTGCCCCCAAGAAGAAATGTGATAGGCTCTCAGGTACAGAGTCATGTTACAGGCAATGCTTGAAATATGGTACTTCCCTGAGGGATTACATGGGCAAGGAGCCTGGTCAGGAAAGAGATTGGATGAATACAGGAGGTCATCCCTTCCACATACTCAAATCAGTCCTTCCCCTTGACTGACTCTCTCTCTCTCTCTCTCTCTCTCTCTCTCTCTCTCTCTCTCTCTCTCTCTCTCTCTCTCTCTCTCTCTCTTTCTCCCTCTGCTTCTTTCCCTCTCCCTCTCTCCATCCCCCCCCCACTCACTTTCTCTTAAATAGCACTATAATTCTCCCAGTCATTGAACATTCAAACCTCAGAGTCAACATTGACTCTTCCCTGTCCTTTGACTCATGAATTCTAATCAGATACCAGGTGCTGTGGGTACTAATCTTTCCCTATCCCTTGCATCAATTTGCTCCTTTCCTTTCCAATTGCTTCCATCTTAGTTCAAGTCCTTCCTTATCTCTTGCCAGACTATTGGAGTCACCTCCTAAATGATCTCTTCCCCTTCAGTCTCTCCCAATACATGATACATCCAGTTTCTACATAGATTGCCCTGAATAACAGGTCTTACCCTATCACCCTTCTGAGTTTAAATGTCATATCCTAATATTCAAGGCTCTACAATTTTGTTTCAACTATTTTCCCAGCCTTATCTCCCAGTTCTCACTTAAATGTACCCTAAATTCTAGCCAAGCTGTATTATTTGTTGTTCCACAAACATACCTTTCACTTCTTTGTCTTTACTCAGGTTATTCTTTCTTTCCCCATCCCTACTTACTGAAATCCTTCCAGTCTTAAAAGACCTATCTTATATTCTGCCTTCTTGCTGAAGTTTTCCTTGATCTTCCTAATGAGGTAAGGTGTTTTTCTCTTTTACTATCTTGCACTTCTTGTCTTTCTTGTTTAAGAGTTAATTGAATTATCTCCCTCAGTTTATTATACCCTCCTTGAGGATAAAATTTGACTTCTACCCATCTTTGCATTCTCCAAATTGCCTTGTATACAGTAGGCATTCAATGAATATTTATTGACTTAGATTTGTTGCTGTTCAGTTATGTTCGACTCTTCATGGCCCTGTGTGGGATTGTTTTAGCAAAGATACTAGAATGGTTTGGAGTTTCCTTCTCCAGCTCATTTTACAGGTGAGAAAACTGAGGGTAAAACAGGGTTAAGTGAGTTGCCCAGGGTCACACGGCTAGTAAGTGTCTGAGGCCAGATTTGAACTCAGGAAGATGAGTCTTCCTGATTCCAAGCCCAGTGCTCTATCACCATGCCACCTAAATGCCCTCTTCTGTACAGTGGTTAAGAGGTTCCAAAGAGGCCAATTAAATCAGAAATTGGGATGGGGAGCAGAGGGGAGGGTGAGAAAGAACTGAGATTAGGTGCCAAGGGAAGGAAAGGATAGAGAGTAAGGCTGGGAAAGTCTACATCAGGACACAGAGATACAGAGGCTGAGCAGTCAAAACCAGTACACCACGCTGTCATACAAAATGATTAATGGAGTAATTAGTATTGCTGAACATTTTTGATTTCCTTTTAACAAATCTTTGTTACAAGAGGCTCTGTGGGTAAAGGAAGCATAGGGGAAGAAACACAGGCTCTAGAATCCGAGGACCTTCCCTCTGCTATTTACCATCTGTGTGACTCTGGGCAATTGATTTGGTCTCCTGGGTCTCAATTTTCTTATCTGTAAAATGAAGAGGGAGGAGGCAGTAGATGCCCTCTGAGTTCCTTTCAACCCCTAGATCTATGGTCCTGTGGAAAGGCATATTTAGGCATGAATGTGAGACAAAAATCAAGACGCATCAATAAATCTTTTAGAACAAACAAACAATTAAGGACAACATCCAATTAGTCCTTGCATGGACCAGAAGTAAGAGCGACCTCAGTAGTGAGCTCCCTGTTCAAAAAAGAGTATGATTTGGATTGAGCTCACAAGTAAAGGGGAACAAGAGAAAAATATAGACATGGGTAGGTAAGCACGTCACCTTTTCCTTCTACTGACACTAGAATGTTCTGGAGTTCAGGAACTGGTGTGTGTGTGTGTGTGTGTGTGTGTGTGCGTGTGCACGCGCGCATGTGCACGCATGCATGTACATGCATGTGCCTATCCTCAGTGTCTAGTACAGTGCCTGGCAAATGGTAAGCACTTAACAATAAATCTTAATAAAGATAAGTTAATAAAATAAATGGAACTGATCAGCATTTTTAGGTAAAGATGAATTCTTCAGTTTTGATAAAGGTCTTTTGTCCACCTTCCTAAGCTATGGGGTATGGTGGAAAGAGCCCTTGTGTTTGGAGCAGACAGAAGCTCAAGACCTACTACTGCTGTTTATTAACTCTGTGACTGGAGCAAATCATCTACCATCTCTGCGTTTTAATTTTATTACCTGTAAAAATAAGGATATTAATACCAATAGAGCAATTGTGAGAATCAAGTGAGATGAGTGTGAAATGATTTGTAAGTTGTAAAGGCTATAAAGTGGAAGATACTGCTATTTTAGAGTCCTGGTCTGTGAGAAGGAAGCATAACAAGGCAAGGCCTTTTTGCAAAGTACTGTTGAAAATGCCTAGGTTTTGGAGGATCTGAGTTCGTATTCTTTCTCTGCCATTTACTAACTGTGTCACCTTGTGTATTGATACTTAATCTTCTATTCCTCAGTTTCCTCCTCTTTATAAAAAGAGAGTTGAATTAGATGACCTTGGCCTAGATGGTCCTTCACAGTCATAATATATGATCTGCAAAGACCTTGGCCTTTTAGGCCATTGCATCCTGGGTCATCTCCAGTCATCCTGATGAATATCTGGTCACTGGATTCAGATGGTTCTGGAGGAGAAGTGAGGCTGGTGACCTGCACAGCCCTCCCTCACTCAAAACAAAGTCACAAGCAAGTCATGTCATCATTTCTCTGATGGCATGGTCTTTTTTGGCAATGAAGGACGAACACAACTGCTATTTTAACAAGTGAGAGGTACCACTCATTGAAGATACTTTTAATTTATCTCTTCTTGGGTAATATCAAACTCTTCACTAATGTTCACCAATGACCCAACTCCAATTCAATAGGAAATAGGAAGGCACAGAAGGTTTTGAGTCAGAAAATCAACATGAAATAAGTAGTTTCTTTGAAAGGTTAATCTAGTAAGGGTGAAGTTCACCAAATAACAGAGGATTTTGGGGGCAATGAGATCAACCAGGTAGGGTAGTAGAAAGGGAAAATGGAAAGGAGGGGACAAATATGCAAGGGATTTTTATAGAAAAGGAAAACTGTGGAATGTGTTGACTGTTAGGACATAAAAGATGAATCTGAGGAAAAATCAAAAGCTGTGGTGTAGTAGAAAAATCCTTCAACTTGGAATCATGGGACCTGAGCTCAAATTCTAACACCTGAATGACTTTTGCCACATGATTGTAAAATGAGAGGGTAAGACTAAATGACCTCTAAGGTTTCTTCTAGTGATGGACCTATATTCCTGGGAAGTATCTTGTTACATCTGTGTTCAATTTCATTTGTAGCTCAGAAATGGAAATACTATTCTTGATCTTAGTTCCAGTCTTGATGCCAAGTGTATACATTATACACTAGGGAAATATCAGTACTGCTAAACAGACCTTCTTGAAAAGACTTCAGCTTTACTGTCCCTTGTGACACACACGTGCGCACACACACACACACACACACACACACACAAACATCAGTGACTGAAATGATTTAAAGCAGCTTTCTAAATGAGTGCAAAATGATGGCAGCACCCTCCAAACCCTACTTTTGTTAAGACTTCTTCCCCACAAGAGAGTCAAAATGAATCAATGGAATGATATTAGGCTTCTTTGCTCTCATTTGACTTTTTTATGCCATGATGTTGATGCAGGGCCTATTGTCTCCAGGGTGAGGAGACACATACAGGTAGAAACAATCTAGGGCAGGGATTCTTTACCATTCATCATGGACCCATCTGGCTATCTGGTGAAACCTGTGGAGCCCTTTTTAGAATCATATTTTTAAACTCAGAAAACAAAATTCTTAGGATTATAAAAGTAACAAAGGTTAGTGAAATAAAGAAGCAATTTTCCCCCCATCCACTCCTAAATCCCTGATCTACATCAAGAATGAATGAATATCCATGAGCACAGCCCCTAATTCCAAAGAAATGCTACCAGTTCCTGTGTTTAACCTTAATTGACCTGTTCATGCTTGGAGTGTATTCCGGGACAGCTGGAGTTGGCTCACCTCAGATTGGAACTTTCAGTTCCCTTTTTCCTAACCCAGGAGATAATTGCAATCATTGGGAGCCATCTGGCACTGGGCTGTTGGTCTGGATAGTGTCAAATTTCTGAAAGCTGTCATTTCCCTGGGGCATAGTGGTAGAAGGTGACCCGGAATCAGAGAGACCTGAGTTCAAATCCAGATTCAGACACTTACTAGCTGTGTGACCCTGGACAAGTCACTTAACCCTGTTTGCCTCAGTTCCTCATCTTTCAAATAAGATAAAGATGGAAATGGCAAACCACTCCAGGATCTTTGCCAAGAAAACCCCAAATGGGGTCACAGAGAATTGGACACAACTGAAAAAAGGCTTAACAACAATGGCAAAAAATGAAGGTAGTAATAGGACCTGCCTCCCAGGGTATGGAGAGAATCAGATGAGATAATATTTATAAAGCACTTAGCACAGTGCCTGGCACACAGTAGGCACTTAATAAATGCTTGCTCCCTTCCCCTACCATGCAAGTATTGTTATTCATTTTGTATGAATGAATATGCAATAAATAGAGTTAAGTAGAGGGCCTGATCAAGGAAGAAGCACCGTGTGTACAAATTACATGCCCTTGGTTCCACTTTGATTGAGTGATCCACATTTTGTAACCTGAGAAGGATGAGTCATGGCTGCCTCCCTCCCTCCCTATTACTCCCCAATACGTGCCACTTTCCCTCCCTGTTACTCTTCAACATGGGCCACCTAAGTCCCTTGGGAGGAGATAGTCGTGCCCCCACACTTCCTCGTATAGCAGCACTACATCCAGTACTACGGGCAGCACCAGAACTCGAAGAAGTCACCCAGTCCACCCTCCTTGTTGGACACTGAAGGAAAAGCAGCCTAAGTGTGAATGTCTGTCTCTGTCACCTCATGCTAGCTCTGTACCTTGCTTCTCAGTCTCCATTGGGAGCCTTCCAGCTGCTAAGTAGGAAGGGGATGAGGTGCTCTCTTGTGTCCTCTCTTCCCACGTCACCCTATTCCCATCTTTCTTGATCTTTACTTGGAGGTCTCTGAGCCTTTTCATAGGTTATAGCCTTGTTTGTACAATGATCCCTTGGCCCACAGCCAAGGCCCATATTCTCTTGGCAAAGCATCACACTTAGTATAGAAGGGAGCCCTTTCAGAAATATGTCAGGGGCTGTGCCAAACATAGGGAAGCTTTACAGATGTATTATACCTAAATATAGATTCTTTTTTTCTTATTTTAATAGCATTTTATTTTTTCCAATTACATGTAAAGATAAATTTTACCATTATTTTCTAAAAAAAAAGTTTTCTTGGATTCCAAATTTCTCCCCTCCCTCACCTCTCCCCTCCCTAAGATAGCAAGTAATTTGATATAGGTTATAAATAAATACATAAATAAAAAGACATAGACACACACAGAGACACATACACACACTCTCTATATATAATATACACACACATACAAACATATATACATATACATTATATATATATATATACATACACACAATATATACATACATTAGTGTGTTTGTCCTTCATTACTGAAGAAGAGCTTGCCATGAGAGAAATAGTGACATGACTTTGCACTTGACTTCCTTTTGAGTGAGGAAGGGCTGTGCAGGTCACCAAGCCTCACTTCTCCTCCAGAGCCATCTGAATCCAGTGACCAGATATTCTTCAGGATGACTAGAGATGACCCAGGATGAGGCAACTGGGGTTAAGTGACTTGCCCAAGATCACACAGCTAGTGAGTGTCAAGTGTCTGAGGTGAGATTTGAACTCAGGTCCTCCTGACTCCTGCACTGGTTCTCTATCCATTGCACCACCTCGCTGCCTCATATGTATATATGTATGTATGTGTGTATATGTACTTATGTGTGTATAGTGTATATATACACATATACATATCTATATAACTATCCAATATCTATATCTAATTATCTAATAATCTAATAATATCTATATTCATAATCCTAAGAATTTTGTTTTATGAATTTAAGAATATGATTCTAAGATGGAAAAGTGAGTAGAGGAGAAAAGTCTCCCCAGTGGGGATTTTCTCCTTTGTGGTCACAACAGACAGAGCAACACTTTCTTAAGCTCTGTGTGTGTGTGTGTGTGTGTGTGTGTGTGTGTGTTGGGGAGGCAGTAGTCAAGTAGTGTACTTATGTAAACCAGTGTGTCTATAGGAAAAGTAAAAGATGTTTTTGAATAGGGGTGTCCGCCTAGAATTAGAGGTGCTATTCAAACATTCATGACTTAACTCTCGCCTTTTGGGTGTTTGTCATTACTAGCTGGCATTTAGAGCAATAATAGCTAGCATGTATGTAGCACTTTAAGATCTGTAAAGCATTTTTCACATGATACCTTATTTGCCCCTCACAATAGCTGTGTGAGGCAGGTATTGTCATTACCCCCATTTTACAGATGAAGAAAACTGAGATAGAGAGAAGTTAAGAAGTATCTGAGGCAGAATTCAAAGGGAGCTGAAGTTCAGGAACTTTACCAATTCAGACATCTATTGGTCTTCCATCCCTGCCAAACCAAAAAGCAAAGGAAACCATAAATGTGTGGTTTGGCATTTTAAAGATGCTACTGCCTTTTGAAGGATGAAATTAACAAGGCAGAGCTACTGTTGGAAACCTGATTCTAGTAAGGAAGAAATGGTCCACAGACAACATCTCCATCAGAGATTAATGTAACAGAAAGCTTATAGGATCAAACACTGGGAGTTGGAAGGTTTAAATCTTAGAGGTCACACTTTCAAGTCCTTGTCATTGTTAATCATTACTGGGGACAAACACTTATTCCTAAAAAATACAACCTCTAGGTTAAAGGATAGAAGGGGAATCCTCCAAAAAGGTTTGTGTCTACCCTACCCCTTGACACTAAACCTGAGGGTTAGGGAAAGGCATTAAAGGGGCAGCCCAGGGGTGGCTAACTCTTGGACAAGAAGCAACTGACTGCTGTAGTATTTTTGGTTAAATTATGCAGAAAAAGAATTCTGTTTTTCTCTTTTCCCTTATTTTTTTGTATCTTTGTTGTGCAGAATAGCTCATGGTGTAGGAAAGGAGGAAGGAATAGATTTGGAAATGAAAGTGATAAAAAATAAAAGCTATCAACAGAATTAGAGATTTCAAGCTGAACTGGTCCTTGGGGCACCTCCAATACAACCCATTCATTCTATAGAGGAGGACACTGAGACAGAGATTTAGTTATCTGGCAGCGGATGGAAATAAGACTTAGTAAATGCTTACTGTGTGCCAGACATTGTGCTAAGCACTTTACAAGTATCTCATTGAATCAGGGTCCCATCATTTGTGAGTACTGAGGTGGGGTCTGAACCCAGGTTTTCCTAAATCTGAGCATAGCATTACCTATTCATCAGGCCCTCTTTAAGAGAGAGAGAAAGAAGCAGGGGGTGGGGGTGGGGGAGAGAAAGAGAGAGAGAGAGAGAGAGAGAGAGAGAGAGAGAGAGAGAGAGAGAGAGAGAGAGAGAGAGAGAGAGAGAGAGAGAAAGAAAGAAGAGAAGAGAAGAGAAGAGAAGAGAAGAGAAGAGAAGAGAAGAGAAGAGAAGAGAAGAGAAGAGAAGAGAAGAGAAGAGAAGAGAAGAGAAGAGAAGAGAAGAGAAAAAAGTAGTTGAGAATTTGTC
Source organism: Bettongia penicillata ogilbyi (assembly GCA_023548195.1). NCBI lineage: Eukaryota > Metazoa > Chordata > Mammalia > Diprotodontia > Potoroidae > Bettongia > Bettongia penicillata. Next base: position 3,343,118 of record JAJHZJ010000133.1, read on the forward strand.
TCCATCCATTCAAGGCGCTCTGCTACCTAACACCATTATATCTTTCTTCTACCTAACACCTCTCTCATATTACATCTCTCTGTGCTTGGCCTCTGGGCAAATGTCAATAATTTAGACAGAGATCATTTTGGGTAAATTTGGACAATTATGTGCAGTCATCAAGGTCATGTAGTTTCAGGCCTGAAGGATAATAGTATTTTCCATTTTCACAGGCCATTGTAAACATGCTAATTTGATGCTTACTATCTGTGAACCTTGGCAAATCACAACCATTGTCTACTTCAGTTTCCTCATCTAGAAAATAGGAATGATAACAGCATCTACTTCCCAGAGTTGTTGTGAGGATACAATGAGATAATATTTTCAAAGCACTTTGCAAACCTTAAAGTGCTATATAAATGCCCGCTATAAGAAGCAGTCAGTCAGCTAGAATTTATTAAGTATCTCCTCTCTCTCAGGTCCTGTGTTAAGTTTTGGGGATTCAAAGAAAAACAAAAACCAAAAATGTTGTTCATTTTTGTTCATTTCACAGTCATCAAACTGTGAGGTAATATATTATTAGCTTACCGAAGAGGGAAGCAGAGGGAACAAAAAAGTGAAGTATTTTGCCCAAGGTCTCCCAGCTAGTAAGAGACAAAACTGGAATTTGGAGCAAAGTCTACTGACTTCCTACACCATCATGCTGAAGAAAGAGTCTGAGATGAGTGACTTTCAAGTCCGGTGGTTGGGTTTGTTAGGTTTTGGGGGTTTTTTGGTCATCGAAAATGTACTATAGTAGATTCTATTTTTAATCAAAGGAGAAGCTCAGAAACTGTAGTCATTTGACACTTGGAAAATGCTAAGTCACACCAATCTTACAAGAAATTTATGATTCAGTGGTAGAGTAAAGTAGTTAAGGAAAATACAGAGGATAAAAATAACTAATTCTTAAAAAGGCCCATGGTTGCATTACAGGAAATGCAAGGGCAGGGTCATACTACGAAGTGGAGGCCCATAGCAGGACCAGATTATAGAGTTTGGCCAAAATGGTTTCATTGATTGCATCATATGAGAACGGGCAGGGCTGGAGGACCAACAGTGCTTGAAATGTAGCTGGTATTTACTAGTGTTGATGATTGATTGACTTACTCAAGTGACCTGGATTATCCACCTAGGTTTTTCAATTTAAGAAGCACCATGACACTAGATGCTGATCAGGAAGTTCTGTTTTCTAATCCTGCCTCGAATACTGACTATTGAATCATGAACAGGTCACTCTACAACTCTAAGCATCAGTTTCCTCATCTGTATCTCATAAGGATTAGCTCACCCCTTGCCTCACAGGGTTATCAGGAGACCCAAATAAGATAACACTTGTAAAGCACTTTGCACATGTAAAGTGCTATATAAATATATCTTACTATTATCAGTGAACTTAAGGAGAAATTCTCTCATTCTCTGTAAAATTCTAATTTTACAGAGGAGGAAACTAAGTCCCAGAAAGGGTAAGAGAGTTGCTCAAAGTTGCAAAGAGAGTTAGCAGCATACCTTGGACTATAATCCACACTTCTTGACTCAAATATCCTTCCATAATACTGTTTTCCTCTGCCTTCATCTACCTTGCATGTTTAATCCCCTAAAGACTACTTTGTTTTGCCTAATTATGATAGTGGACATCCATTTTGCAGTTTAATCAATAAACATCTATTAAGCACCTACTACGTGCCAACCACGAGAGCTAAGTACTAAGGATACAAAAAGAAGCAAAGAGTATTAAGTGTACAAAAAGAGTATAAGAATGCAAAGTACAAAGAGTATAAAAGTACAAAGAGTACAGAAAGTACTAAGGATACAAAAAGAAACAAAGAGTACTAAGTATACAAAAAGAGTATAAGAGTACAAAGTACAAAGAGTATAAGAGTACAAAGAGTACAAAAAGTACTAAAGATAAAAAAAGAAGCAAAGATAGTCCCTGGTTTAAGGCGACTCACAATCTAATGGGGGAGACAATAAGCAAACACATATGTACAAACAAGCCATATACACAATAAATAAGGAATAATTTTAAAGAAAAGGCACTAGAATTAAGAGGGCTTGTTGTTGAAGATGAGATGGGATTTGAAGGATGCCAGGGAGGCCATTAGTTGAAATGGAAGAGGGAGAGTGCCCCAGACATGGGAATCAGCCAGAGAAAGTACTTGGAGCCAAGAGATAGAGTGTTTTGTTCATGGGACAGCCAGGAGCCCAGTATCACTGGACTGACAAATACATGTTGGGAAGTAGGACATGAGAAGACTGGAAAGGAGTGAGGGCAGAGGAGGGTTCAAGGACTAGGTTATGAAAGACTTTGAATGTCAGAGGATTTTATATTTATCTCAGAGGTGATAAAGAGCTACTAGAGTTTACTGTTAGGAAGGTATCATGGTTGGACCTGCAACATAATACTGTACTTCATTTGCTGAAAATTGACATAAGGCATTATCAAGGTCATTTATAGCCTAAAAAGAAAGTGGGACAGATGAATAGCATAGAACCTGAGCACTGCATTGGTAGCCCCAAAGTAATGATAATCAAAAGAACTAGAGGTAAGCTTCAAAGTGGGTTTATTAGAAGGATATGTATAAGGATAAAATGGTACGAGTAGATTGTGATATGTGTCAGCGCAGCGAGTATCTATACTGCTCCATCAAAGCATCTCATTGTTACTCCTAGTCATTCTTTTCTAGTTTAGAAGACTTAAATTTGACTCTGGTTCTGCTATTTATTTCCTGGATAGTCTACCTCAAGGCCCCCACCTCTAGCTACTAGAGCCACCTTTCCAAAATTACTCTGCATTTATTTGGCATAGCCTTATTTGTGTTTATATGGTCCCCCCATCCTCCCCACCCCCTCAATAAGCCATAAGCTCCTTGATGGCAAAGATTGTCTCATTTTGTCTTCGTATTCCCAGAACCTAGCACAGTGCTTGGCAATGGTAGGTGTTTAATAAATGCTTATTGACTGAAACCACTAGTTGTTGATGCCATTGCTCTGTGATTTCAATCACTTCTGACTCTTCATGATCTCATTTGGGGTTTTCTTGGCAAAGATATTGGAGTGGTTTTGCCATTTCTTTCTCTAGTTCATTTTACAGATGAGGAGACTAAGGCAAGCAGGGTGAAGTGTCTTTTCCAGGGGCACACAGCTAGGAAGCGTCTGAAGCCAAATTTAAATTCAAGAAGATGAGTCTTCCTGACTCTGGGTCTGGCACTTTATCCACTGTGCCAATCCTTCAAATTATCTTAAATTTACTTATCTGTATAAATATAGTTTTCCTTAAAAAAAAGACAAACTCTTTGAGAACTAAAAATGAATTTTTTTGTGATGTCTTTATATCTCTGTACTTTTTACACTGCCTTACATATGGTGAGCACTTACTAAATGTTTTTTGAATAAATTAATGAGACCCTGAATAAGTCACTGTAAGTCTTTGGATCTCACTTTCCTCTTCTTTAAGGGGAGGGAAATTGAACTAGTTGACTTCTGAGACCTGGCTTGCCTTTAAATCTGTGATATATTATAACACATTCAAACTGAAGCTGCTTGCCAGACATTCTAGACACAATGGCATTGGAACCATTATTAGCCAGGTTCTGCTTAATAGGGCTATTTCCGTGTCTAGCAAATGACTCATAGCAGACCTACTTTGCTGATCAGATTACCAGAATTCTAAGAAAAATTCCCTCCAAAAGTATCAGGCCTTTCCAAACCTCTGCATTTACATAGCCTCATAGTTCATCAAAAAAAAAAAAAATCTGTTAACAGATGCATGCTCCATCAACTCAAATCCTCAAAATTCTCAGTATTATCACCTCCTTCATCCTTCTGTGGGTAGAGAAAGTGATATCCTCACTCCTTCCAAATGTTATGTCCTTTGACTAATGTACCTTTACGACTCTCCATTTGGGGTAGGCTGGGAGAATCAGGAAAAATCTCATGTAAAAGATGTCACTTGAGCTGGGTTTTGAAGGAATGTAGAGTTCTACAGAGACAGATGGTAAGGAGGCAATGCATTCCAGGCATGGGGTATAACCTATGTGAAGGGTAGACGAGACAAAGGACAGACCTAAGTCAAGGAGGCCAAGTAAGAGACAATTGCAGTAGTCTAGCGGAGAGGCCGTAGGTACCTACTATATAGAAAAGTCAATACCGAGTGTTAGCAGACAGACAAGTAAGACATACTCTCTGCCCTTACAGAATTTATTCCCTAACGGGGTGATAAGAATATTGCACAAATAACTATGAAACAAGTTTGAATGTGATAAATGAAAAGGAGTTAGGACCTGTGAAAAAGAAGAAGCCCTGGGCAAGGGTAGATGAGCATGAATGCATCCAACTCCATTCCACAAATATCTACAAGTCATTTCCCCTCTCTAGGTTTCAGTTTCCTTATTTGCTAATTCAGGGAGATCAGCTAAAACAACCAATGACATTTCTTCCAGCATTTGTTGTTGTCGTTTAGTCATGTGTGTCCTCATGAGTCCATGGACAAAGTCCATAATGTTTTCTTGGCAAGGTCCTAGACTGGTTTATTATTTCCTTCTCCAGTGTGCCTGCATTTTACAGACAAAGAACTGAGGGGAAAGAGGTTTAAGCAACTTGCCCAGAGTCACCCAGGGTCTGATTTGAACTCAGGTCTTCCTGACTCCAGACCTGGCCCTCTATCCACTGCAGCACCTAGCTCCCCTTTCTAGCACTTAGTACGTTATAATTCCTCAGAAGATTCTGTGCTAGAGGCCAAAAATGGAAACAACAAACGTCAACACTGTCCCTTTCTTCTACAGGATCTTGTGATCTCATAGGGGAATAAAGTTGTAACACCCAAAACTGTAACACAAGTGAGAAGGTGGTGAGTGCCCAGGGGAGGTGAGAGTAGTCTAAGAGAACTGAGGAAGAACAGATCAGTCCTCACCTGGAAGGCCAGGGGAGACTTCATAAAGGAGATTTCATCTAAGCTGTGCACAAAAATAAAGCAACAAGGCAAGATTGGATTGGAGGGTCCTCCATTAGAATGCGAGCTCCTTTGAGCTCCCTTTGTACCCCCAACACATGGTACAGTGCCTGGCACATAGTAGGTCCTTAATAAATTCTAGTTGACTAGTAGACAGACATAGTAGAGGACAATACTTGAGCAGGGAATAGCTATAGTTTGAATGAAACATCAAAGGTGTATTGGGAAATAGTGCCATGTGGGGAACACAAGTGAGTCAGTCTAGTTAAAAGCAGTCCATGTGAGGAGGAGTAATGTGGAGTTCTTCTGGAAACAGAGGGGGAAGACAGATAATAAAGGGCTTTAAAGGCCAAACAGAGGATCCTATCTGATCCTACAAGGAATAAGAAGGTTCTTGTGAAGGGGAGGGATGGGATTAGACATGTACCTTAGGAAAATCACTTTGGCACCCATTGGAGGATGGATCAGGGTGGGAGGATGAAACTAAGGGTTAGGTAGAACAATTTGGAGGTGAGAGGTGTTGAGGGTATGGCATAAGGTGATTGTCATTTACAAGGGGACAGATGCTAGAGCTGTTGTGGAAGGAAAATTGACAAGATTCAACAGTTAATTTGATTAAATATGGAAGGTTAAATGAGGCTAAAAGTCAGAGAAGCTTTAAGGCTGAGAATGGTGATGACTAGGCAGATGTAGTTGCCCTTTACAAAATGGGGAAGTTGGAAGAGATGATTTTAGAGGGAAAGATAATGAGTTCTGTTTTTGAGTTTGAGATGCCAACCAGACATCCAGATGGAGGTGATTAGCAGGTTGTCAGTATGGATGGAGCTCAGGAGAGTGATGGGGGCTAGATTTGTAGGTTTGTGAGTTATCTACATAGAGATGGCAATTGAACCTTTAGGAGCTAATGAAATCACCAGCAGAGTGTGGGAATAGAAGAGAAGAGAGCCCATGGCAGAGTTCTGGTGGCAGCAGTGGGGGACCTTACACAGATGACCATCCTACAAGGGAGGCTGAGGAATGGTCAGGCAAAAGGATAACAGGAGAAAGCACTGTCTCCAAAACCCAAGAACAGGAGAAGATCCAGGGAGTGGGAATGGTCAGCGGCTACAGAGAGGTCAAGAGGGATAAGAACTGAGAAAAATTGGGGGATTGAACAACAAGAGAACTCAGGTGACCCTGGAGACAGCCAACACTCCCCAAGGGAGGCAAACCTTGTTTCATTCAATAAACATACTTATAAAAAGTTGCTTATAATACAAACATTTGTAAAATGAAGCATAATAATTTAAATGGGTTAATAAGAAAACCACAGTCTAGTTCTTGTAACTCTTGATGTCATTGATCTCTTTGAGAACAAAGGAAAAATCACTGCCACCACCACCACCACCACCACCCTCAACCCCTCCACCACCACCACCACCACCACCCTCAACCCCACCCCCACCCCCACCACTACCACCACCACCACCCTCAACCTCTCCACCTCCTCCACCACCGCCACCAACCCCACCCCCACCCCCACCACTTCCACCACCACCACCACCCTCAACCTCTCCACCTCCTCCACCACCGCCACCAACCCCACCCCCACCCCCACCACTTCCACCACCACCACCACCCTCAACCCCTCCACCACCCCCACCACTTCCACCACCACCGCCCTCAACCCCTCCACCACCACCACCACTGCCACCAACCCCACCCCCACCCCCACCACGTCCACCACCATCACCATCGACACAGCCCTTTGACTGAATCCAGACTTCATAGAACAAATCCCTGTAATAAAAGGATTTGTTCTATAAAACTTGAACTCAGTCAAAAGGTCACACATGTGGCCTTGAGGCCTTAGATTCCCCACCCCCAACCTTGTAGATGGTTGTAACACAATGACTTCATCTTACTCCCTTCACCCAGTCTTGAACAACACAGACCCACCACATCCATCTTCCCTACATTTCTGACTTTTTTTTGTCCTGCTTTTCCTGCCATTCTTTCATGCACTGGTAATAGTGTCTAGTGAGGGGAGGGTGTTTGTCTGATGTCACATTAAAGCCATTGCATCCTAAGGACAAGGACGGGGTGTCCAGGGACTGGGATGAAGCCAATGGGTATTGTTGTGTATGAAATCTGGACAAGTCTCCTGCTGGGTTAGGGATGGCCAGGCACACAGGCTACTGATCTAATCTCAGACACTATTCTTCTGGAAGAATGTCTAAAATGCTTTAGATGTAACTGAAGAACAAATGTGTGACAGGATTTCCTCCTGGGAGTAAGTGATCACGTTTGTTCAAATGCCAGAGTCTTTGCCATAGAAACTTCTGCCTAAGAACAATCCCCCACAGTGGTGTTCCACAACGCCACCTTGCTAATGCTGATCTGGCAGATAAAAATAATAATAACTTCACAATGATATAGATAATATTACGGACCTTTGTTCAGACCCTTCCCAAGGCCTCCAAAGTCTTTTCTCTTCCCCCCCTTACTCATTTGCCCTATTGCTTTTGCAATCATACTCACCTTTCAGGGTCTAGCTCCAGTGTCATTTACTTAGTGAAGACTTCCCTGATTCCCACTCCATCCCTTTAAGTCAGTAATGACCTTTCTGCTTGAGACCACAAGTCACATTTAGTGCATTTACCATGTGTCAGTGACATGCTAATATAGGGCCTAGAACATGGCAGATCCCTAACAAATGTTATCGATTGATTGCTTATATATTACCAGTTAGTTTGCAATGAACATAAGGTAGATACCAAGACACCATGCTCTGTCTTATTTGTGTTTTGCTTTAAAGTCTGAAGAGGATTTACTTTGCAAAAGATGAGTCCAAAAGAAGAAGAAATGACAGTCATTCTGCCAGATAAAGCAAAAATAAACATTCACAATGTCTGACCAATCTTTGTATTTCCTCCAAGACTGATTGCAGTGGTTTTCACATGACAGGAGCTTAATAGATATTTGTTGAATTTGATGTATGTTCATAATAAGAACTATCCTTTGATTTTTCATAGTTTCAGGTGAAGTTCAGAAGCATGAGAAACGTAAATCTACAAATTATCCAGATGGCTTGTTTTAAATCAATGGGTTTTACTTCTAGAATGAGTATTAATTCATAAATGAATTAAACATGAATTCAGTCTTTATTAAGTGCCTACTATGTGGAAGGAACTGTTAAAATTGGTGAGAGAACAAAAGATGATGAAACACAGTGATCCCCGTCTGAAGAATTTATCATTTATCACCTCCCTTGTCTAGGAATGGGGGGGACTCCACCAATGAGATGAGATAAACAGCTCTTGGGTGAATCTCTGATACTTATCACCATTGTTCAGATCTCCTGTTTTGCCATCCAAGCTCTGGAATAACAGAGGACCCCCTTCCTAGGCTGCTGCCTACCTCTTCCAGGAGGCCTTGGCAGTCAGTTACTATAGAAAACACAGAATGAAAGCTAGAGGGGCACTAGGCTATCAAAGAGAAGCTGACTCACTGCTCCTCTAAACCTTATTTACCTGAACATTTCCTCTCACACTCTTCTAAATCGACCGGTGTTCCACCAAACGAAGGCCAGCTTGACATCTGTACACCAGCATTACTCTCTAGCTATGACTTCACCTAAATGTTCTCATCTTCTAATGCTGGTGCAGGTAGAGATTTTATAATTTATAATTGGAATAAGGTTTCAGCTGTGTTCCTTCACCTCTTGCATCTGTTATTGAAATAGTCCAGCAGAATTAATAGCCAAAAATCAAAGCAGAGTATCACCATTCAAAGGCAGTTTGTGATAAATTCTAAAGACAGATAATGCATTTATTATATAGAAAAAACATTTACTAGAAAGATAAGGCATTTATTGTATGATTACTTTGTGCCAGAAGGGTAGAATCCAATTTTTTTTTAAAACTGTAGATCAAATTTTCATATATTAGGCTTGTTTAAATTGAGACATATATGTATTTTAAGTGCTTGAGAGATAGGTGCAAGAAAGACAAGAAGCTCAGTCTCCTTAAAAAAAAAAAGATTAATTCTATTCCCTTCATCCTTCCTTGAACATCACAAGAAATCAGCACATCTATCTTTCTCATGCTTCTGTCTTTTTGTTGAATACGTGAAGACAGAGAGGTAGAGATAAAGCCCACTGGGGACTCAGAAGCTGAATGGAATGGCTAAAGTGTCCACTGCTCATCCATCATTTCCTGTGCTTTCCCTATTCCCATGATCACAGTGAGTCTGGTTGGGTAACATCTCCTGGAGAGATGCCCAGGATGAGGTGGGATAGTAATAGCATCTCCTACTTGTATAGCATTTTGTGGTGTATAAAGTAAAGAGGAAGTAGAAAGTACTAGATTTGGAACCAAACAACCTGAGTTTAAAGCAATCATTCGATTAAACATTTATTAAGTGCCTGCTATGTGCCAGACACTGTGTTAGGCATAGGGGATACAAGGAATGAAACAAATCCTACATTTTAAGAGCTCACATTCCACTTGCGCTACTTATTTTCTATGTCACATTAGGTAAGCCTAAGTCTTAGCCTACTTTCTTTTTTTTAAATTTTCCCCCAAATTTATTAATTTATTTGTTTTTAGTTTTCAACAATCACTTCTATAAGTCTTAAATTTTCTCCCCCTCCCTCCCTGAGACAGCATGCGATCTTATGGGCTCTACACATACATTTCTATTAAACACATTAGTCATGTTGCATAGAAGAATTAAAATGAATGGGAGAAACCATGAGAAAACAAAATAAAACAAAGCATAACAAAGGAGAAAATAGTCTACTTCATGCTTCATTCCAACTCCATAGTTCTTTCTCTGGATGTGGATGGCATTTTGCATCATGAGCCCTTTGGAAATGTTTTCCGTCCTTGCCTTGCTGTGGAGGACTAAGTCTATCAAAAACAGTGCTTGAACGCTGTGGCTGTTCACTGGGTAAAATGTTCTCCTGGTTCTGCCCACTTCACTCAGCATCAGTTCAAATAAGTCTTCCCAGGTTTTTCCAAAGTCCACTGTTCATCATTTCTTATAGGACAACATAGTATTCCATTTTACATTCATAAATACAACTCAGTCATTCCCCAATTGATGGGAATTCCCTCTATTTCCAGTTCTTGACCACCACAAAAAGAGCTGCTATAAATATTTTTGTACATGTGGGACCTTTCCCCATTTTTATGATTTCTTTGGGATACAGACCTAGAAGTGGTATTACTGGGTCAAAGGGTATATACATTTTTATAGCCCTTTGGGCATAGTTCAAGGTGACATCATCAATGAAATCTTCACTGATCTCCTCCCCACCCCATCCCCCAAAGTAACCTCTTCCTCTGTAGTCTAACGTCAAGTTGTCCCTCACCTATAATATGTTCCCTTTGTACTAGAGTTATTTGTGAACTTTCCCCATGTTCCTACTATGTTTTAAGTCCCTTGAGAGAAGATGCTTTGCACTTTTCACTTCTATATAGTTGTGCTTAGCCTGGTGCCCCAATAAAATAGATGCTCAATCAACATTTATTAAGCGTTTACTATATTCAAAGTACTGGAGTTTAAAGGCAAAAGTGGAACAGGACTTGCTCTGAAGGAGCTTCTTTTCTAATGAGGAGACAGGATGTATAAATATAAATGCATATGGAACATGCACAAAATAAATGTGAGTTAGTTTAGGGAGAGGATGGAATAGCAGCTGGGGGACCAGAAAAGGATTCACAAAGAAGGAAATACTTGAGCTGAATTTGGAAGGGAATTGTGGTTTCCAAGAGGAGACAATAAGGACACATGAGACCTGAGAGACAGCCTCTGTAATGCTTGAAGAGACAAGGTGGAGTATTGTAAGTTTGATGAATTCAATGGAACTGAACTGAATGAAGTGGAAACTATATATACATATATATATATATATATATATATATATATATATATATATATACACACATGCATATACATACACGTGTACACACATACTTCTATATCTACATGTACGTGTGTGAATATATATATTTTGTTGTAGTAGTAGTTGTTAGTCATTTCAGTCATGTCTGACTCTTTGTGACCCCATTTGGGGTTTTCTTGGCAGAGATATAGGAGTAGTTTGCCATTTCCTTTTTTAGCTTTTTTTTACAGATGAGAAAACTAAAACAAACAGGGTTAAGTGACTTGCCCAGGGTCACATAGCTAGTAAATATCTAAGGCCAGTTTTGAATTCATGAAATATATGTATGTATGTATATCTACATATATATATGTATATATATGTGTGTGTGTCTGTGTGTGTGTCTGTGCGTATGTGTATGTACATGTGCATGCATGTGTATCAAACACAGTGGCCTCCAAGTTCATCATTATCCTCAAATCCCATAACCTATAGCATCAAATCAGGTAAAAGCGAAACAGGGCTTGCTCTGAAGGAGCTTCTTTTCTAATGAGGAGACATTGCGTATAAATATAAACGTGTATAGAACATGCACAAAATAAATGTGAGCTAGTTTAGGGAGAGGATCGATTAGCAGTTACATACAATCAAATTATCCCAAATCCTGAACTCTGAAAGTTCCTTCTCTGATCATAATATCCTATTCTTCTAACCCTCCCCCTGCTCCACTTCATTCCTCCTAACCCTGTTCTTCTAAAATGTCTTATTAATTCTCTTTTTTTTTTTAAACCTCACTGTCTCTTCTTTCAGTTTCCCAGACTATTTCTTGACCTACCCCTTTTCCACAGAAACCTTCCTTCTGATAACTAAATATAGTTTTAAAAAATTGGCATCTGAAACTGTGGACCTCCAGGAGGAAGATGGGAAGGATGATGCTTTGTTCATCCTCTGAAGTCAGGTTTGGACCCAAGATTCATCCATGCGAAGCCTTCAGTTTTCTTTGCCATAGTCTTCATATAAGCTATTTTTTTCCTTGTTATAGTTTGCTCTTTATCAGTTCATAAAAAGTCTTCTCAAATTTCTCTGAATTCTTCACATTCATCTTTTCTTATAATATGATAATATTCCATTATATTCATATGCTACAATTTGCCTAGCCATTGCCCAGTCAAGGGTCATTTATTTCTCTTTCAGGTCTTTTCTCTTACAAAAAAAAATGGTGCTATGTGTATTTTTGTTTGTTGTTCCGTTGCATCCAACTCTTCGTGGCCCCATTTGGGATTTTCTTGGCAGAGATACTGGAGTGGTTTGCGATTCCCTTCTCCAGCTCATTTTACAGATGAGGAAACTGAGGCAAACAGGATGAAGTGATTTGCCCAGGATCACACAGTTAGTAAGTGTTTGAGACTGGATCTGAAGTCAGAAAGATGAGTCTTCCTGACTCCATGCTCAGTGCTTTACCCACTGCACCACCTAGCTCACTATTTTTCATCCTCTAAGCCTGGTCATTCCCCAAGTCTCTTTCTAGAACCATGTTCATCCTCCTTCTACATTGTTCTCCTTCATAAATCCATCAGTTCCTAAAGGTTCCATGATTTCCATACAGATGATTCTCATATCTATATATTCTGCTCTAATCTCCCTTCTGAACTCCAATCTCATTTCACTGTGTACTGAATATCTCCAGCAAAATGTCACATTAACAACAGCTCAATCTGTCCAAAATTTAATTCATTATCTTTTCTCCTAAACTTGACTTTCCTTTAAACTTTTCCATCATTCTTTCTATCGAGATACTATATGTCTTCCCTGCTACCCTAGACTCTCTCTTCTCCCTCACTCTCCATATCCAGTCAGTTGCCAACTCTTCCACAATGACTTTCTCTTTCAATTCGTCCCCTTCTTACCACTCAGCTAGTCACCAGTCCATATACAGGATCTTTTCCTCTCTTTCCAGGACTTTTATAATAACCTCCTAAGAGGTCTCTTTGCTTGCATTTTCTCCTCCTCTTCAGGCTATATATCACTGCTAAAAACAATCTTTTTAAGCAACAGGTTTGACCTCCTTAGTTCATGCTCCTTACCACTAGATAAAATACAAATGCCTTAGCCTGTTATAATTTAAAGCCCTCCATAATCTGGACCCAATGCACTCTTTGAGGTTAATTTCTTTTTCTCCTCTTCATACAATCTACATTCAAGTCAGTTTGGAATACTAGCAGTTCTCCAAATTCAGCATTCATTTTTTATTCCTTATATAACTTCCTCCATACCTATAATGCAATCCCTTATTAATCCTGCCCCTTAGAAGTCTTATCTTTCTTCAAAGATCAGATTAGGAGCTACCTTTTTTTTTTCTAATTTATGTATTTTTACTTTTCAATATTCACTTCCATAAAATTTTGAGTTCCAAATTTTCTCCCCCTCCCTACTTTCTACTCCACCCCAAGATGTAGGGCAATCTGATATAGGCTCTACATTTGCATTCATATTAAATATATTTTCACATTAGTCACATTGTAAAGAAGAATTAGAACCAATGGGAGAACCTTCACAAAAGAAGAAATGAGAGAGAAGAGAGAGAGAGAGAGACAGAGAGAGAGAGAGAGAGACAGAGAGACAGAGAGAGAGAGAGAGAGAGACAAAGAGACAGAGAGACAGAGAGCACAAATAGTATGCTTGGATCCGAATTCAGACTGCAGTTCTTTCTCTGAATATGGACAACATTTTCCATCCTGAGTCTTCTGGAGTTGTCTCAGATCCTTGCATTGCTGAGAAGAGGTAAGTCTGTCAAAGTTGGTCATTATACAATGTTGCTGTTACTATGTACAATGTTCTAGGGAGCTATCTTTCAATGGAGCCTTCCTTGACCCTCCACACACCACCAAGTATTTTTGTTCTCTCTGTCTTCCCAAATTCCTAAATATTTACTGATCTATGCATTTGGTGCATCATTCCCTTCCTCTGTCTCCAAAGAAGGTAAGCTCCTAGAGGCTTAGATTCTGTATTGAATCATGTGATCAGTAAGAGGCATGTGGTTGATTTGAGACTCTGCATTTCATTACATCTAGGTTATACCTTTGATTAGTTAACTGATTCTGTAACTTAAAGAGGCATTTTTTTTCTGATAAATGGGTAGAGCATCTACTCTCTCAGTAATAGATCATCTTCTTAGTTATATATTAATTGGGTTGAAAGGTGTGGATGCACTCCTCTTATACTAAAAGAAAGCAGAAGACAGAGAGACCACCTTGGATTCAGTGTACCTGAGTTCAAATACTGGGTCTGATATATTATGGTATTTGTGTATCATTATTAACTTGTCAGGACCCACAACAAGTCTCTAAGACTTTAATCTGCATAAATCAGTTGGAAAGCTGCATTGGTAGAGGGACTTTCTCCACCAGTTCACTGGTCTAGACCAAACACACACACACACACACACACACACACACACACACACAACCCAGTTGTTTAGAACAAGAGAGGTCTTTGCTGCTTGAACTTTCTTCTAGTCATACTGTGTCTAAGGTATGGAATGACATTATAAGAAGAATACTAACCAACTATAAAGAATCCACAAAAGAAACAGTCAAGAGTTTGAGTTCTCAAAACCCAAAATGTAAGAGACACAGAACCATATGATTTAGAGATTGAGGAAACATCACAAATCATTGTCTAGTTCCCTCTTTTTAGCAAAGTAGGAAAACAAGCCTGAGAAGTGCAGAATTGTCCAAAGTCCCACAGTTACTTGGGTGAGACATTTTGGGGTGGCCCACACCAGGGAATATAGGACTAAGAGGAACCCAGTGTAGTATAAGGAGTATCATTCTGTTGTTATATAAGTTGGCAACTGACTGGATATGGAGAGTGAGGGAGAAGAGAGAGTCTAGGGTAGCAGGGAAGTATAAAGTCCAGTTTATCCAAGGACCTCTTTCTTCTCCATAACATCAGTACTCAGGAGAACTGTTTCCTACAGCCTGATTTGGGCTTCCTCCTCAGGATTCTGAAGGGGTCTCTAAAACGAGGACTTAGGACATCTCTCCACTTCTTCCTTTTATGGTTTTCTAGCTCAGATTTCCTCTCTCTTTTTCTTCTAGCTCCATATAGAACAGAACTTCTGAACTAACATTTTCCCATTTTATACAGAGGAGTATGAGATTTAGGGAGGTGAGCATACTGACCCAAAACTATACAATGAAACAGCTTTATTTAATAACAGGCTTCTTCATCCCTAAGTAGTAAAAGTGAATAGAGCACTAGAGCTGGATATTCAGCAAGACCTGACTTCAAATGTAGCCTCTGATACTTATTAG
This sequence comes from Bettongia penicillata ogilbyi, assembly GCA_023548195.1. Taxonomy (NCBI): domain Eukaryota; kingdom Metazoa; phylum Chordata; class Mammalia; order Diprotodontia; family Potoroidae; genus Bettongia; species Bettongia penicillata. The sequence continues at coordinate 3,358,272 of JAJHZJ010000133.1, forward strand.
CAGGCATACTCTGGGAAAGATACTTTGCCTCAGTTTCCTCAAGTGTAAAATAGGGATAGCAATATCCCCTACCTCTCATGGTTGTTGTGAAGATAAAGTGAGATGAAAATAACTAAGTGCTTTGTAAAACTTAAAGGTCTACATAAATACTAGCTTTAATTAACTTGGTGCTTAACTATCTATAATTATCCAAAGTTCATTGTTTGGTTCCAACACTACACCTGGAGACAGGAAAACCAGAGTTACAACTCTACCTGTGACATTTTCTTATTGGGTGACCATGGGCAAACCAGCTAACTTTTCTGAACCCCAGTTTCTGTAAAATGGGGATAGGGTTAAAGTGATGCTTAAGAAGAAATATCTGCAAAGTCAATGTACTAAATGTCTATGATGATGATGACGATGCAGCTTAGATCCTACATTTCTCCTTGACATTCCTATTTGTTTTCCTTGATCAAATTTTCAATTTCACAAGCAATTTATAACCGTGAGATATAGGGCTTCCTCTTACTTTCTCACTCCCTTGACTCCTGATTCCAAACATGTTCTAAAAGAGCAGAATCTGAGAGACACATACACTTGAAATGATTTGTAATTTATTCTTCCAAGAGTTTAGCCCTTGTGCTCTCAAGACAATATTTTAGACTAGCTACACAACACCTTTGCCCAGAACCTAGGATTCCCCACATCAGAAGTCCTGAATACCAGGGTGCTTGAATGGGTCAGGATTCCTATCTAGTAAGGACCCACCTCTCCATTCTCAGGGAAAGCAGCTTAGTCATTTCAATAGGTTAGCCTAATGAGGAGGAACCAAAACGGGACTGAAAAGGCGTGTGCTGGAGCCAGCTCTAACCGGCTCACTGATCGCCTGTTGTGAAATTTTCAAAGTGAGCATTTACACCTCAGAAATCAATTGCTACAGATCCGGGCTTGATTTATTGTTCTGTGGACTGTCTTGACTGAAGAAAGTGCTAATGATGCAGATTAAATTTAAAAGTGTGTGTGCCCAGTTTTGTTAAAAATTGACCCTCCCACCCCCCATCCCTATATTGCTTGACAAACATTACTTGAACTCAGGAGTGTAGTAAATAGATCCGGGTATGAAGTAATCATTAACTAGAGGCTTGGTGACTATAGGCTAATTAATATAACAACAAAAATAATAATGATAGCTGATATTTATATAATCATCAAGGTTCTAAAAGTACTTAAAATCCTCTGTCTCACTTGAACCTCAACACTCTTCCCAGTTCTCCAGTTTTCAATTTTGTACTGCTTAGCGTAGAACAGCAGGAAAAGGAAACTGATTCTGTGGTCAAAGGACCCAGTTTCAAGTTTTACCTTTCACATTTACTATCTGTGTGACTTTGGACAATTCACTTGACTTCCCTGGGCTTCAGTTTCCTCATCTTTAAAAGGACCACCTTCCAGTCTTGGCTCAAACTTATTGGAGCAGCCAAGAAAGGTTGCCAAAGCCTATTTTATGAAGTTTTTAGTTCCTTTCTTATCGACTCAATACCTTCAGCTAAGGAGACACCCTACCCTTGAGGAGCTTACAATCTTACTAATGAGAATAGGGATTCAATATAGGTATTTGATATCACTTAACTGATTGAGAAATGAGCTAAAGAGATCTGTTTTTCAGGAGAGATGGAATAGATGAGGTTGTCTGTGTGTGTACTTTTATAAGTGTATTAAGTATATACATTTTATATATATATGTATATATATATGTATGTGTATATATATATATGACGTGGATACAAACTGTGCCCTAAGAGTTAAAAAAAAATTAAGGATTGACTTTGTGAAGCCCCTGGTTTATTTTCTAACCTGAAGGTGCCCTAAAGTCTCCCCTTACCACAAAATTTGCCCTTATCCTTGACCATAAAATTCCTTGTCTTCACCCTGCCCCCACTGTACTGAGGAATGAGATTTCCTTGTCTCCCTTATCTTTTGTCATTCCTTAGCCTTGTCCTGTGTCCTTCCAACCCCCATAAGCATCATCCTCATCCTGTGTCTTTATCATGCAAGACTTCTTTATCTTGCAAGAACTTACCCTAGATCTCCACCCCCAAAAGGAAACCCTAAAATCATCCTATGTAAGTTTGATCCTTTTCCTATATTGCTTCCTTTGTTTAGCTCTTTACTAAATCTCAGACTTTTGTGTCAATAAAGCTCCCTTTGACTAAAGAGGTCTAAGTGACTTCTTTCACATCTGAAGCAGCTCTCCCATCACTCCTTAACACACACACATATATACATACATACGTACATACATATATATATATATATATGTATGTATGTATATATTTGTATGGGGCAGCTAGGTGGCACAGCGTATAGAGAACTGGCACTGAAGTTGGGAACTTATCTTCATAAGTTCAAATTTGTCATCTCCAGACACTAGCAGCATGACCCTGGGCAAGTTGCTTAACCCTGTTTACCTCAGTTTCCTCATCTGTAAAATGAGATGAAGAAGGAAAGGTCAAATCATTCCACATTATCTCTGTCAAGAAAACCCAAAATGGTGTTACAAAGAATCGGACACAGTTGCAATGACTGAACAACAAAAGCATATTTATATACATATACACATACACGGGTACATGCGCATACAAATATATTGTGTATATATAGTATGCGTATGCATACATATGCACATGCATACATACACACATAAAATTTGGCTTCATGTCTGAAAGAAAGTTTCTGGGACAAGACTAAGGTCCCAGGATACTACTGAAAGGTCTACTTGCCTCCATTCACTCTGAGGCAGCACTTTATTTTATTTCAAATGCATTTTACTGATGTCCTTTGTTTTTACACAACAGTCACTTCCCCACCCACTTCATCCAAGAACATTCTCTCGTGACAAAGAAAAACAATTAAGCAAAAATATCCAAAGCAGAAAACTTGTCCCATAACAAATGCCTGGGGAAGAAGGTATATTTCACTATTTCTTCAGGGCTGTCGTTTTTTTCCATGACTCAGAGTTCCACTTCCTTGACATCCCTTTAACCATTGCAAATACTTTTCTTGTGGTTCTTCTTATCTGTTATCAGTTCATACAAATCTTCCTTGGGTTCCCCATATTTGTCCTTTTGGTGTTTTTGTACTATGCAACAGTACTCCATTGCATTTGTGGGCACTCAGTGCTTCCAGTTGTTTGCTGCAAGAAGCAACCCTTTAGAAGGTCAATCAAATAGTAAGTATTGATTAAGCAACTGCTAGATGTGAAGCACTTTGCTAAGCACTGGGGATGACAAAAGACAGAAGGTGTTTAAATTATGGGAGGAGGAAATGTGGCATGATTCAGTAAAAACAGTGGGAGCACTAAAACTCAAAGAAGCCAAACCTGGCAATGAATTGGAAGTGCAACTGAAAGGTCTTTTTTAAAGGTATATTGGGGATAGGGAAACCCTCCACAAAAGTCCTACTTTGCTGCTTTATGATAGCAGAAAAGAAAATAGGTCCTCAAAGACTACAACAAAAGAGTGCAAATTCAGGAAATGTTATCAAGTTGGGAAGAATTTGACAATGGTTCCTGGGACAGCCTGAGTCTACAATCCAAGGAGCAGCTGTCTTAAGAGCAGAGAAATTCATCACCAGCAAGAGGGTCACTAGATGGTGATGAATTTTTGGTGCCTGGTAATCCACCAAACAAAGAAACATGCCAAATGGCATTAAGTCCTGTGGGACCCTCTTCTATAATGCCAGTGGCAGAGGAGGTGGGAAAAGGAGGTGGGAGAAATGTATTAAGAATAATACATAGTATTAAGAAATGATGAGCTAAACTATTGATTAGAGAGATGCAAATCAAAACAGCTCTGAGGTACCACATCACATCTATCAGATCGGCTAACATGAAAAAACAGGAAGATGCTAAATGTTGGAGAAGATATGGGAGAGTTGGAACACTAATTCATTGTTGGAGTTGTGAGGTGATCCAACCAATCTGGAGAGCAATTTGGAACCATGTCCAAAGGGCTACAAAAATGTGCATACCCTTTGACCAAGCAATATTGCTTCTAGGACTGTATCCCAAAGAGATCATAAAAATGAAAAAGGGTCCCACATGTACAAAAATATTTATAGCAGCTCTCTTTGTGGTGACCAAGAACTGGAAATCAAGGGGATCCCCATCAATTGGGGAATGACTGAACAAGTTGTGGTATATGAATATAATGGAATGCTACTGTGCTATAAGAAATGATGAACAGGAAGACTTCAGAGAGGCCTAGGAGGACTTACAGGAGAACTGATGCTGAGTGAAAGGAGCAGAACCAGGAGAACTTTGGACACAGCAACGACCATAGTGTGTCAGGTTTTTTCTGGTAGACTTAACCACAGCAATGTAAGGACTTAAAAAATTCCCAATGGACTCGAAGCAAAATGCCTTCCACATCCAGAGAAATTGGAATCACAGAATGAAGCAGACCATTTTCTCTTCTGTTTTGTTTTCATGGTTTCTCCCATTCATTTTAATTCTTCTATGCAACATGACTTAGGTGAAAGTGTATTTAATAAGAATATATGTGTAAAACCTATATAAAATTTCACACCATCTCAGAGAGGGAGGGGGGAAGGAGAGAGAGGGAGGAGAAAAAATCTAAGGTATATGGAAGCAATTATAGAAAACTGAAAATTAATAAATTAATTAAAAAAAAGAAATGATGATCTGGTTGATTTAGAAAAACATCGGGGCGAGGGTGGAGTCAAGATGGCGGAGTAGAAAGACTCACGTGTGCTAGCTCCAAACCCACAGCCCATGGATTTCCTGTAGGAAGAACTTCCCACAGGTTCTGGATCACTGCAGGGCACGCAGAAACACAGTGGAAGGGATTTCCATCCCAGAGAGCCCTGGAGAGCCGTCCCCAGGGTCCATCACACCCTGGAAAGCGGAGCCCACCCCCGCCGAGTCCTGGCCGCAGCCCCAGAGGAGCAGATCCGAGCAGGCTTCAGGGATGGAATCTCCGGCAGCTGGGAAGGTCCCTCTTCCCACAGATGCTACAGGTCAGTGAGAGAGACGTCTGGGCTGGCCAAGAGGGGAGCGGAGTGTCTCCGTGACTCAGAGGAAGTGGCGGAGGCAGAGGCAGGGGCAGGAAGCAGGGAGACAGAGGCAACGGTGCGGCCCGGGACTCCCTGAGCAGCAGGCAGAAGCTCAGGTCTCTGCATAAACCACCTGAGGGAGCTGAGCCTGGGAGACAGCCCTGCCCCCACCCGCTCCATTACTGAAGGTCTCTGCATAAAGCCTCTGAGGGAACTGAGCCTGGGAGGCGGCTCTGCCCCCACCCCAGCACCAGAACTTAAGCTCACATTGAATAGCAGCCGCACCTGCTGCGAAAAGCCCATTTGAATCTCAGACCCCAAGCACTAGCTGGGCAGATCGAGGCAGGGGTGGAGAGGAATCTCAGAAGTCAAGTAACTGGCTGGGAAAATGCCCAGAAAAGGAGGGCAGGGCCTCTGTATCCCAGACATCCCAAGGGGATGTCTGGTGGTCTCAGGCCTTGGAAGAGCTCAAAAAGGATTTTGAAAAGCAAGTTAGACAGGTGGAGGAAAAACTTGGAAGAGAAATGAGAGAGATGCAAGAAAAGTATGAAAAAAGGGTCAATACCTTGGTAAAGGAGACCCAAAAAAATGCTGAAGAAAATAACACCTTGAAAAATAGGCTCACTCAATTAGAAAAAGAGGTTCAAAAAGCCAATGAGGAGAAGAATGCTTTCAAAAGCAGAATTGGCCAAATGGAAAAGGAGGTTCAAAAGCTCACTGAAGATAATAGTTCTCTCAAAATTAGAATGGAACAGATGGAGGCTAATGACTTTCTGAGAAACCAAGAAATCACCAAACAAAACCAAAAGAATGAAAAAATGGAAGAGAATGTGAAATACCTCATGGGAAAAACAACTGACCTGGAAAATAGATCCAGGAGAGACAATTTAAAAATTATGGGACTACCTGAAAGTCATGATCAAAAAAAGAGCCTACACATCATCTTCCATGAAATTATTGAGGAAAACTGCCCTGACATTCTACAACCAGAGGGCAAAATAAGTATTGAAAGAATCCATCGATCACCACCTAAAAGAGATCCAAAAAGAGAAACTCCTAGGAACCTTGTGGCCAAATTCCAGAACTCCCAGGTCAAGGAGAAAATCTTGCAAGCAGCTAGAAAGAAACAATTCCAGTATTGTGGAAATACAATCAGGATAACTCAAGATCTAGCAGCTTCTACATTAAGGGATCGAAGGGCATGGAATAGGATATTCCAGAAATCAAAGGAACTAGGACTCAAACCAAAAATCACCTACCCAGCTAAACTGAGTATAATACTTCAAGGGAAAATATGGTCTTTCAATGAAACAGAGGACTTTCAAGCATTCTTCATGAAAAGACCAGAGCTGAAAAGAAAATTTGACTTTCAAACACAAGAATGAGAAGAAGCATGAAAAAGTAAACAGCAAAGGGAAGTCTTAAGGGACTTACCAAAAGTGAACTGTTTACATTCCTACATGGAAAGACAATATTTGTAACTCTTAAAACTTTTCAGTATCTGGGTAGTTGGTGGGATCACACACACGCATACACACACACATGTACACGTGTGCACGTACACACACACACACGCACGCACACACAGAGACAGAGAGAACACAGTGAATTGTATGGGATGGGACCATATCTTAAAAGAAATTAAGGTAAATGGTGAGAAAGGTAGGGGGAGGAAAGAGGGTGAAATGGAATGGGGTAAATTATATGTCATTTAAGAGGCAAGCAGGAGACTTTTTCATGGAGGGAAAAAGAGGAGAGCTGAGAGAAAAACATGAAGTTTACTCTCATCACATTCGACTAAAGGAAGGAATAAAATGCACACTCATTTTGGTATGAAACCTATCTTACAGTACAGGAAAGTGGGGAAGAAGGAGATAAGCAGGGGGGGGAATGATGGAAGGGAGGGCAAAGGGAGGAGGGAGCAATTTGAAGTCAACACTTGGGGAGGGACAGGATTAAAAGACAGAAGAGAAACAATGAGGGGCAGGGTAGGATGGAGGGTAATTCAGTTAGTCTTACACAACACGACTATCAGGGAAGTCATTTGCAAAATTACACAGATATGGCCTATATTGAATTGCCTGCCTTCCCAAAGGGAATGGGTGGGGAGGGAGGGATTTGGAGACTCAAAGTGGGGGGGGAGAATTTGGAACTCAAAGTTTTAGGAACAACTGTTTAGTATTGTTGTTGCTACTAGGAAATAAGATATACAGTTAATGAGGAATAGAAAGTCATCTGGCCCTATAGGACAAAAGAGAAGATAGGGATGAGAGAAGGGAGGGATGATAGAAGAGAGGGCAGATTGGTGATAGGGAAAATTAGATTGCTTGGTGTATTGGGGTGGGGGGAGGGGATAAAGGGGAGAAAATTTGGAACCCAAAATTTTGTGAAAATGAATGTAAAAAGTTAAATAAATAAATTTGTATTTAAAAAAAAAAAAAGAAAAACATCAGAACACTTGGAAGAAGATTCATCCACTGCCAGAGAAATAACTGACTGACAGAAATATGCATAATGTGGTCTTACATATATGTATATGTGTGAATATTTATAGATATGTATGTGTATGTTCATATGTGTATATATTCATGTTAAATTGTACAGACTTCTCTAGGGTGGGGGTGGGAAGGATGAAAAAAAGTAAAATAAAATGTCCACCACAGAGAATAAAAGAAAACCTAGAAAGAATCATAGAAAAGCTGGGTAGCTTTGCAAACAATGTGTAGTATTTATTTTATAGGTTTTCTTGAAATGGAAATTTATTGTTTTGTATTGAATTTTCTCATATTCTACTATGTACATGGAAATGTTCTGTTTTTCTTTCCTCATTTTGTATTTAAGTTTAAAATAATTTTTTTTAAAAAAGAATCACACATTGTTTAGAGGGAAACTTAACTGCCTTTGATTAGTTGAAGCCACTTATCCTAGAGGAACTACTTTGAAAAGTATTAAAAAAGCTGGGAGATAAAAATGAATGAAGCGTCTCTTAAGCACTTACCTTGTGCAAAGCACTGGGCTAAATGGGATACCAACAGAAAAGGAATTACCTACTCTCCAGGAGCTCACATTCCAATGGAATAGCAACACATGGAAAGTATCTAACGCAAGACAGATGAAAGTCCTTAGGGTTGCAGTAGAGCAGAAGATGATGATGTCCCTCTATAATATCATTGCCACTGAAAAAAGGGTACCAGTTCCTGATGTAGAACTATTTGACAGTGTCAAAAACTTTAGTGGAAAGAACTTTATTATCTTGGTCTTCAGTAGCTGTGGCTGTCGCCCCTGCAGATGCAGTGAGCTGCTAGCCTGCATCTCCACAGGGGTTAATGGCTATGGGTACTGGGTGGGAAGCAAAGTTATTCTAGAGGTGCTCGGATTTAAGGTCCTCGGCTATCTACAACAATTGGAGGGAAAATGCTGAGACACTGTCAGTGATCTTTATAAGATCACAGAAAATAGGAGAGGGGCTGTAAAATTGGAGAAGGACAAATGTCTTGATTTTTTAACAAAAAAAAAGGGAAGAGAATGAGTGGGCAAGCCAAGGACCAGGGAGGCAGGGCAGGCAGCAGGCATTTTTAAGTGCTGATCATTGGAGATACAGATAAAAGCAAAAAGGAATATAATCTCTGCCCTTAAGGAGCTTATGCTCTAATTTGGGAAGACATCTAAAAAGGAGCTGAAAAAGTAGGAAAGGGAAAAGAGAGAAGGGAATTACACAGGAACATTATGGTGAAACCTAGGGAATCACAAACACAGCCGAGAGGTGGATGAAGTATCTCTCAAATGGAAGCCCCTAGAGAATTAATTCACCAGTGGGAAAAGGTGGCCCAGCATGGCACAGGGATATTCTAGAGTGAGAAGGTGGCTGAGTCATGGCGTCAAAATCTGGAAAGGCAGAAGCAGAGCCAAGAGGGAGCAGTGGGTCTGACAGATTACCGGAGCCAGCACAGCTTCAAGAAGAGATCATGTCAGGCTAACCTCATTTCCTTTTCTAAAAGTATTACCAAATAGCTGGAGATGAGAAATGCTATTGAGGTAGTTTGCCTAGATTCCAGGAAGGAATTTGATGATCAATCAACAAGTATTTATTAAGCATCTATGATGGTGCCAGGCATTGTACTAAGCTTTAGGTACAAAATGAATCAGTGCCTGCCTTTGAAATGCTCTCTACAATTAGATCTCTACCAGATCTTATGCAATCTTTTTTGACAAGATGGAGAAATGTGTTACAATTAGATGGATGCAGAAGTGGATGAGTGGCTGACTCTAAAAGGTAGTGATATCAACCTGAAGGTCAGTTTCTACTGGAGTGTCCCAGAGATACGTCCTTGAGGTTCTGCTGTTTGGCATTTTTATAAATGAACTGACTGAAAGGCATCAATGGCATTCTCATCTAATTTGCAGATAACACAGAGTTGTGAACACTGATAGCTAACACACTGGATAACATCAGGATCCAAAAAAATAAAAGATATCAATGGAATAGCACAAAGGTTAAATTTAATAAAATGAAATTAAAGAGATAAATAAAATCCTCTGCTCAGTTCAAAAAAATCAGTTCCACAATGACAATATGGAGGATAGAGAATATATAACTATACCGGGGATTTTTAACCTGGAGTGCAGAGACCTGTTAGGGTCCCCCACAGATTTTCAGGTACTCTCACAGGGTTCATGGACTAGGAACTTACAGTATTTTGATCACTGTATTTCAATATTGTTGCCTTTATTATTTGATTTTATGCATTTAAAAATATCCTTTTGATAAGAAGTTTATAAGATTCACCAGATTTCACTAAAGGGATCTATAACATAAAAGATTAAGATCCCTTGGGCTAGATATTATTTTCTTTTAAAGTGGTCCAAGGGGTCAAAAGAGAGAATAGAACAAATGGGGGGCAGGATAGGATGGAGGGAAATATAGTTATTCTTACACAATATGACTATTATGGAAGTCTTTTGCATTGCTACACATATATAGCCTATATTGAATTGCCTGCCTTCTCAGTGGGGATGGGTGGGGAGGGAGGAAGGGAGAGAAGTTGAAATTCCAAGTATTAGGAATGAATGTTGAGAATTGTTTTTGCATACAACTGAGAAATAAGAAATACAGCTAATGGGATATAGAAAGATATCTTGCCCTACAAGAAAAGAGAGAAGATGGGGATAAGGGAAGGGAGGGGTATGATAGAAGGGAGGGCATATTGAGGGAAGGGGTAATCAGAATGCAAGGCATTATGGGGTGGGGAAGGGAAGAGACAGGGTGAAAATTTGGAACTCAAAATTTTGTGGAAATGAATGTTGAAAACTAAAAATAAATAAATAAACATTAAAAAAAATAAAGTGGTCTAAGGGTTATAGTAGACTACAATCTCAGTGGAATCAGCAATAGGGCATGGTGGCCAAAATAAGTTAATGTGATCACAGGCTGCTTAAAGGAAGACAATGTCTAGGGCTAGAGAAGTGATATGTAGCAGGGGGTAATATAGGAAGACTAAAGGTATAGGAAGACTGAAAAGGTGTGTGTGTTTGGGTGGGGGTAGGTTATAAAGGACTTTGAATGCAAAATATAAGATTTTGTATTTAATCCTAGAGAAGCTAGGGAACCACTGGATTTTGTCAAATAGGGATATGATATGGTCAGACCTGCACTTTAGGAAAATCTCTTTAGTGGCTGTTTGGAAAGTCTATTGGCATGAGGAGAGACTTGTAGAAGTAGACTTGTAGATTTACCAGTAGGCTCTTACAATAGTCCAGACAATAGATAAGGACCTGTATCAGAGTGGAAGCAATGTCAGAGCAGACAAAGGGGCATTGGAGCTATAAGGAACTTATATAATAAGGAACTTAAATGGTGGGGAGGGTCTTGGGAAAAAGATAATAAATTCAGTTTGAGACATACTGAGTTTTAGTTGTCTACTGGACATTCAGTTTGAGATGTCCAAAAGGTAGTTGGAGATGTGATATTGAAGGTCAGCAGAGAATTTAAATCATTAGCATAGAGAGATGGTAATTAAATCCATGAAGGCTGATAAGATCACTAGGTAATGTAGTATAAAGAGAAAAGAGAAGAGGTCCCCGGACAGAACTTTGTGGGATACCTGTGATGTGAGGGCATGACTTGGAAGAAGATCCAGCAAAGGAGACACAGGAGTAATCTGATAGATAGGAGGAGAACCAGGAGACAGTTGTGTCCTGGAAATCTAGAGGGAAGAGAGTATCTTGGAAAAGAGAATGATCAACGTACAAACGATTGCAGAGATTCCAAGAAGAATAAAGACTGATTAAAAGTCATTGGGTTTAGCAACTGAGAAATTATTGGTAACTTTAAAGAGCAGTTTTAGTGGAATGATGACATCAGAAGCCAGAGTGTAAAGAGTTAAGAAGAGAATGTTAGCAAAGGACATAGAGGCATCTATTATAGTCATTTCAAGGTTAGCCACAAAGGGCAGAGGAGATTTGAATGATAATTAGTAGAGATGGAAGAATCAAGTGAAGGTTTTTTGAAGATGAAGGCAACATGGGCACATTTATAGGTAATAGGGAAGGAGACAGTAGACAGAGAGACTGAAGATAAATGATGAAGTCAGGATGACAGAGCAAACAATCTGTTGAACAGGATGGAATGGAGTGGGATGGCTTGTGCATAGAGGGGTTTGCCTTGTTAAGGAGTAATGCCACCTCTCCATGTGACACACGAGTAAAGGAAAAAATAGGAGCAGAAGGAAGTTGCATGATAGGAGTTGAGGAAGAGGGAACTCACAGCAAACTCCCTAAATGTTTTCTGTAAAATATGAGGCACTTATCAGCTGAAGAGGTGAGGAAAACATGAGCTTATAGGAGGTTAAAGGAAGATAAAAAGGTTTGGAAAAGCCCCCATGGTGGGATAATGAATAGATAAAGGAGGTGTTGAAGGATTACCTGGTAGCAGTGGGAAGCTAGCTGTGTAGTGTACATAAATTTCTAGGGAATTCAGTCAGAATAATTGTGTAATTTTATTTTCCATCTTTGTTCAGCAGCACATGTGTAGGAGTGAAATCTTCCATGGTTGAGGCAGGGTACAATTGGTAATGTGGTAAGGGGGCCAGGGACTCAAGGACAGTGTAGAGTCGAATTGATTCATCAAGGGTTCAAGATGGGGAAAAAAAGAGGGAATGGCATATACAGGGGTATTAGCCTGGGAGAAAAATGAAGGGTTGAGGAATTAGAGGTGTAGGCAAAGATAATATGTGTTTTTTTTAAATATATGATTAATTTTTGAATTCTTGAACATGGAATGCTATTGCCAGATCAAGGGTGTGACAGTTTTTGTGCGTAACTGGTGTGGGGTGGGGAAGTAGGTCATGGGAAGTGAGTAGGCTGAGGAACTGAGTGGTTAGAGTGTTTAAAGGAGAGACTAACTCTCTAAATCCTATATGTACGTTGGAGTTCACTCACATGAGGGCTAGAATAAAGGAAGGAGAAACAAATTGTAAGTCAGTACTGAACTCATTGAGAAAGGAAGGGGAGTGCCCTGGGGGAATCTGTAGATGACAGCCACCAAGCTTTTCACTGAGTAGTAGGTGAAGTGACCTCATCTGACTATCTGTGAAAAGGACAATGAAAGGAAAATGAAAGGTTATGAGGTGCCAGTGGTAATGATTTTTAAAAATCCATAGCTTTTCACCTCCCATGTTAACCTGAGATTCAGTAGAATAGAATACTTCTTTTTTCAAAATATATCTTTCTTGGGAAAAGGACCCACATATTTATAGCAGCTCTTTTTGTGATGGCCAAGAACTGGAAATCAAGGGAAGGTCCATCCATTGGAGAATGGTTGAACAAGTTGTGGTATATGAATATAATGGAATACTATTGTGCTATAAGAAGTGATGAGCAGGTAGAGTTCAGGAAAACCTGGAAAGACTTGCATGAACTGATGCTGAATGAAGTGAGAAGAACCAGGAGAACATTATGCACAGTAACAGCCACAGTATGGGAGGACTGTTTCTGATAGACTTAGCCCTTCTCAGCAATGTAAGGACTTGAAACATTTCCAAAGAACTCATGATGCAAAATGCCATACACATCCAGAGAAAGAACTATATAATCAGAATGTAGAATGGAGACTATTTTCTTTTTTTTTTTTTGTATTTCATTGTTTTGTTTTGTTTTTCTTGTGGTTTCTTTCATTCATCATAATTCTTCTATGCAACAACAAAATATATTTTTATTTCATTAAATATTTTCCAATTACATGTAAAAAATTAATCATTTTAAAGTTTTTTGAGTTCAAATTCTCAACTTCCTTCTCACTCCTCACCCCTCTTTGTGAAGGCAAGCAATTTCATATGAATTATACAGGTTGTCACGCAAAACATGTTTTCATATTAGCCATGTTGGAAAAGAAGACACAAACAAAAAATAAAACAAGAAAAATAAAATTTTTAAAAGTATGTTTCAATCTGAATTTAGAGTTCATCAGTTCTCTCTTTCATCATGGGTCCTTTGGAATTGCCTTGATCAGAGCAGCTAAGTCTTTCACATTTGATCTTTGTAAGATTATTGCTATCACTGTGTACAATGGAAGAGCATATTTCAATAGACATTTTAAATATGTTGAGTGGAATTATACAGAAAGCATGGTACAGTAGAGAGAGTTATGAACTCAGAGCCAGAAAAGACCTGGGTTTGAATTCTGCCTTTAATACATAGTAGATGTGTGAACCTGGACAAGTCTCTTGTCTCCTCAGTTTCCTCATTTGTAAAATGAGTATAATGATAGGTAGCATGTGTAGAGCACTAAGTTTTACAAAGCGTTTTACAAAGACTATCTCAGTTTTTCCTCACAACAAACTTGGGAAGTAGGTGTTACTGTTCTGTATGATGGATGAGGAAAATGAGGCAGAGAAAGGTTAAATGACTTACCCAGGTCACATAGCTAGTAAATGAGTCTGCATTTTGATTCAGATATCCGACTACATATCTAGTGCTTTATTCAATGTGCCACCTCATTCAGCCATATTGCTGTGAGCATCAAATGAAATAGTACATTTAATGCTAATCATTATTATTACTGGTTACTTAAAGAACTGTCTCAGGAAAAGTGAATGAGATTCACAACTAAGGTAAAGATTGTGCTACATGATTTCTCAGACCGCTCTGAACCCTTTGATTCTATGGTTCTATTAGCCCTGCCCTCAGAAGTCTCAACCTTGTTTGTCCTACCCACTACTAATCCTGCTCTCAGGAAGTCATCCTATCATGCCTAGGAAGAGAGCTTGTGAGTCTACATATGCCTACACATCCATAGAGTAAGGCAAGCACGACTTGTAGCTAAAGCTAACTGAAGTCTATGGATTTTTAGGTATCACAAATGGGGTAGGTTTTTTCTCCCTCTGTATTCATGTATCTTCTATATTCAGATAAGAAAATGACTACCAGGACATCAATAAGGACCAGGCACTGAGAAATAGGTCTCTCCCTATCCATACTTGAAATTATGAGATAGTGATTGTGTAAATAATGCTAAATGATTAGCATAAAGTGATCACAAATGTCCTCTACTTCTGATTGCATTTTCAGGTTTCAGGGGAACTACCATGTAAATAGAAAGCTGTTTTATCATGACCACAGAAGGCACAAGAACTTTTTGGTTTATTAAGTAATCAGAAGTTATTATTGCATCCAGTAAAGAAGAGAACAAGAGGAGATTATGAGTAGCACTTCCTCCAGAAGCAATGTAAAGGAGTTGCAGACAAAAGAAAGCTGCATATCTGAAAAAAGGCAATGTGTTATGAGGAAAATATGGATGGATTTAAAACAAAACCAGTCAAATTTTGAGTCTCAGTACTGCTACTACCCATAATAAGTCACTTTCCCATTCTATAACTCAGTTTCTTCATCTGTAAAATAAAACTTTGCGCTAAATTATTTATATTGTCCCAGTTAAAAATTTTATGAACCTGAAAACTTGGTGTGCTATACAACAAAGCCAGATCATCCTGAGAGTATCTGTAGATGAAATGAGAAAAACAACAGCAAACAGAAATGACACTGAATAGGTGTACTGACATTTCTCTAATGATATACTATGAAATCTTATCATTTCTACCTTCACAACATCCGTTTTATATATATATATATGTATACATATATTCATATATGTGTGTATGTGTATATATATGTACCTTATCTTTCCCCTTAGTCACCACCCTACTTCAAGCCCTCATCACTTTTTGCCTGGACTATTGTGATAGACTGCTGCAAAGCAAATAATTTGCCCTGACCTAGTTTTCTTTGTGGGAATTCTATAAATGCTCCTCTTCTAATGAATGTGCATTTTTTTCATTAATGTTTAGGCTTAGGTTTTCAGGTTTGCATTGCATATTTCCTTCCTTTGTGCTTGGTAACGTATTGTTCCATTCCTTTCTATGGTATCTGGTGGGTGCAGGATAGTGTTGGGTTTCTATTTTTGATTTTTAATTGTCTTTCCTTTATATATGAAGATTTTACTGCTGGTTGACTGCAGAGCTTGTTGTTTGTCACTAGAGGTGTTTAATGTAAGCACTATCTGTCTTGTAGTTTGTTGCTGAGGGCTTTTTTCCCTAGAAGAAATCTGGATATTTTTAATTGGCACTTTATTTTCTGTGTTCAGAAGTTCTGAGTAGTTCTCTTGTACATTTTCTGGTATTGTGTTCAGGTTTTTTACTTGCCATATTCTCCTGGGAGACCTATAATCAAGTTGTCTCTAAGTATCCTGTTTTCAGGATTAGCCTGTTTTACTGGGACAGAGATCATGTTTTCATTTAGTTTTTTGCTTTTTGCTGCTCTTCCAGATAGTCCTTTAATTCTATATAATTGCATTCTTAATCCATTGTTTTCTCTTTTGTGTCTTTCATGAAGTTTCCCACATTGGATCTACATTTTTCTATTCTACCAGTCATTTCTGCTCTGCATGCCACAAATTCTGCTTTTATAGTCCTTACTTGTCTCTCAAACGATCCAGAAACCTCCATTTATGGCTGCATGCTCTCTTGGGGATACAAAGAGTCCTCTGTCTCGTCAAATATTGATTCATTTTCCTTTGTCTTGCAATATTTATTCAGAGATCTTTATGTTATCTGTAAGCCATATTCCCTTCTGTTACTAATATATTACCCACTGGTTTATCTGTTTGTGCTCAAAGCCTTTAACTTGGTTTTGTTCTGCCTGATATTTTTGGTAATTTCAGTCTTTTCCCCTTGTATTCCCCTACTGTTCACTTTCTGACTCCTTCCCCTTTGATAGCGATTTCTGAGAGGGCTAGATCTCAAAGCTGTCTTAATCTTCTCCCACACTGGAGAATTCACTTTTTATTGGGTCTCTGCCAGAACTGGCCTCGGCTTCATGACAGTTTCCTGCCCTGCCCAATTGCCATTTTTCACTGGTTTTCTGACTAAGCATTGCTTCAGCATAGTATGCTGTTATGCCCCTGCCCCAGTCCGCACAAGCTCGCCTCTTTCCTGTATCCCCACTTCTGTGGCATTGGCAGTATGGAAGAGGGTAGAGCTGAGTTCTGTTGCTTGTTGCCTTAGAATGATGAGAACAGGGGTGAATATAACGTTAGGAGGCAGAGATTATAAAAGTAGCAAGCAAATTGCCAAGTAGATCTCAGTACACAAGCCCATGTAATGGTACCCTGACAGAACACAGAAGCAGTGGGAGAAAGCTACTGAGTGAATGCTTTAGGGATCAGACGTCAGTTTTCTAGTTCACCCAGACTGCTACCCATTAACATCCTGACTGTTACACCTTGCATAACCTCAGACCATGGAGATAGTTGAAATTGTTTTATATCTTTTGTATAATTCTTATTTTGCAAAGGTTTGAGAGGTCATGAAAAATGAACTGAATGTCCAGTCTTCCATTTTGTTGGTCATATGACCCAGAAAGTCTCCAAAAATGTACAATCAGCTTCTAATTGACCTCCCTGCCTCAAGTCTTTTCCACTCCAATTCATCCTACACTCAACTGCCACAGTGATCAAAAGCATAGGTCAGGCCATGTCAACCCTCCCTACTCCATAAAACCCAGTGGTTCCCTATTACCCCAGGATCAAACACAAAGCCCTCATTTGGCTCTTCAGAAACTGGATCCTTCCTACGTTTCCAGGCTTCTTTCACTTTATTTCCTCACCATATTCAAAGATCTGGCTACACTGGCTTACTTGCTAGTCCTTACACTTGACACTATCTACTGTCTCCAGCTCATCTAGTCAAACCCAGACCTGAAGAGGAATCTTGCCTCCCTTGATCATGGAGAGTCATTGATTCTCAAAATAGCCCATTGTACTTTCATACAGCTCTAATTATTTGGAAGATTTTCCTTATATTGAGTAAAAATTTCACACACACACACACACACACCCATGCCTTCCACCTACTTCTGTCCCTAATTCTGTCTCCTGGAATCAAGTAAAACAAATTGAATCCTGCTTTCACAAGACAACCTATTCAAAAGGTAAAAACTGCCATCTCATCTGACTTTTGCCATTTTTCTTACCTAATGAAAATGTCACCAGGTCTTTCTATTGGTCCTGGTGTGACATGATTTTTAAGTCTTATCGACATCTTGATCATTGCCCTTGAATTACTACTGAATAAGATGCTCAGAATTGAATACAATGCTCCAAATATGATCTGAGCAGGGCACAGTGCAGCGTGGGTACCATTTTCCTCCCTGGTTACAGGACTTTTATTAAAGCAGCCTAGGATTACAAGGATCTTTTTTTGATATCCAAGTCATACTTTTGTCCTTACAGTCCTCTAAAACTACCAAATATTTTTAAAGGGGTCTGTTACCTAGCTATGGCTCCCCTCTCTTAGACTTATTCATTTCTCTTTGGTAAAAGAGCAATTAACTCAGGGGAGAGGCATGTCAAAAGTATACCATTCTATGCCGGATTTTCCTAGAAAGACTGGGGTGAGAGAACATACAATCTAATTAGTCATATCACATACCCTTTTCAATTAGGTGACTTTTGCTTCAAGATTATACAGATAAGGTCTTATTATTGGATATCTATTTATACTACCTCATTATGGATATGAAAGGACTAGCCTGACTCCTGTATCCCTCCATCCCCACCTCTGGGGACATGTAAACCCTTTCCTTTAGGTTCAAGTTTGCCTCAAGTTCTAGGACCAGTCTAGTCAAATGTGTGTGTGTGTGCATGTGTGTTTGTCCTTCTTTGCTGAAGAAGACCATGCCATCAGACAAATGATGACATGACTTGCACTTGACTTTGTTTTGAGTGAGGGAGGGTTGTGCAGGTCACCAGTCTCACTTCTCCTCCAGAGCCATCTGAATCCAGTGACCAGATATTCATCAGGATGACTGGAGATGATCCAAGATGAAACAATTGGGGTTAAGTGACTTGCCCAAGGTCACACAGCTAGTAAATGTCAAGTGTCTGAGGTGAGATTTGAACTCAGGTCCTCCTGACTCCTGCACTGGTGCTCTATCCACTGTGCCACCTAGATGACCTGGTCTAGTCAAAAGGCAAAGGGCGTTTCTGCCTGTTCATATGCTTTAACCATTTATCAACCAACGAAGGGAATCACTTCTTAATGTTCCTTCTGTGTTTTCTGCAGTTTAACACAGGAGTGGGGCTGGGCCCATTCACTTAATGAATAGCTCTCCCTGTTGAATTGAAATAATGACTCATGGTCTGGCTTATGGGAATGGACTATTCGGATGCACTTCAGTGTAATGAGAAGGCAGCAAGATATAGTGGAAACACCACAGCGTTTGGAGGCAGAGGACTTGTGTTCAAATTTTATCTCTGCTATCTACTCTCTGTGTGACCTTGGGCAAATCTGCACCTCAGTTTCCTCATCTGTAAGATTTCAGATGAAAAAAAATTCCATCACTCTATGAATGAAGGCAGCAAGGCATCCACAGAGAATGGCTGGGTCAGTGGTTTCCTGTTCCACAGGCAAAATCAAGATAGAGACCTGATTTTGCAATTCATGACTGCTTGAGGGCCTGAAATATCTTCCTGCTGTTGTACACGTTACTCCCCAATTTAATTAAATTCAAAACGGATTTATTATGTGCTGGATACCAGAGACACAAAAACAAATAGCAGCCACCCCACTACTAGTCCCTGTACCTAAGAAGGCACATTCTGATGGGAGGAGACATCATGTCCACAGACAGGTCAAAGGATATTTGGGGTGAGAGCTTTTGTGCTGGCAACTGGAGGCATCAGGAAATGTCTTGTGTAGGAGGTTGCACTTGAGTTGAGCTTTAAAAGGAGGATTTTAAGAGACAAAAATGAGAAGGAGGAATATTCTGGGCACACAGTCCAGTGAGTGCTAAAGTCAGAGGTAGCATGTCATGTCTGAGAAACAGTAAAAGGACTGTTTGAATGGAATGCAGAGCGCTTGAGGGGGAATCATGAGGAATCAGTGTAGGATAGGTTGGAGCTAGATAGTAAAGGGCTTTCTCTACATGCCAAAAGGCCTCTTCAGATGCCTTAGTTTCTCCGGTCTTCCTTCATTTACTAAATCTCAGCTCCTTCTCAGAGGAGGTTAGCTGGTAACCCGATCAAGAGAAGAGTTTTAGGGCAGTGTGCAGTTTTTATTGGGCAGAAGAAGCCAGGAGGAAGTGCATTCCAGGCATGGGGGACAGCTTATATTAAGGCATGGAGATGGTAGATGGAATGTTGCATAGAGGGAACTCCATTTTGATAGCATGCGTGAAAGAGAGTACGACTCACCTGGAGAGCAAGGTTGGGGCCAGTTTGGGAAGGGAGTTGGTCATTTTTCCCAGAGGTAGTTAGGAACCATTGGAGTTTCTTGAATCAGGAAGTCACATGTGCTTTAGAAGTATCAGCATTTGTGTAAAGGACAGATTAAAGAAGGGAGACATTGGAAGCAAAGGAAGCTGTAAGAATCCTACAGGTGAGAGGTGGTAAAGGCCTAAAATAGGAGAATGGTCATGAGTGGAGAGCAAAAGACAGATGCAAAAGTTGTTTCTTCAGGTTTGAAGGGACCAGGGAATAAAGACTAAGGGGAAGGGATCAGAGAAGAGGGAGAAGCTGGGGTACAAGTTGGTAAATATATGACTAGGAATGTACAAAAAATATGTAATAGATAACCAACATAAAAATATTAATAAACATTTAAACAGACATTTAAAATTCACGAAGCATTTTAGAGATATCACTGCATTTGCTCCCTGTTAAGTGCTACTATTTTCCTCACTTTGCAGATGGTGAAACTGAGTTTAAAATGTTTATAGAGCTGGCTTCATTTCCATCATATTATTGCATAGTTCCCCTACCCTGTTCCTTCCAACTCACTTCCTGAGGACAGTCACTATGAAAATATGGGGAATCTAAGCCTCTGCTTTTTCATAGTTTAGGCCCAAGTCAAATTATCTTTGATGTTCTTCCCTGATGGTCACTTTCTTTTTGAAGTCACCTTGAATCAAGGACATACAGCCTTAGGAAATGTAAATGACTTGTCTAGGGTAACATAGCTTGTAAGGGTTAGTGGTGAAATTCCAAGCCAGACTTTCCTGATTGAAAGTAGAGTACAGAGACAGCAAGGTGACCTAGTGGGTAGAGTGTTGGGTTTGGAATCAGGAAGACCTGACTTCATATCCAGCCTCAGATACTTACCAGTTGTGTGAACCTGGGCAAGTCACCTAACCTATTTGCCTCAACAGTAAAATGGTGATAACAATAGCATCTACCTCATAGGACTGTTTTGAGAATTAAATGAGATAATATTTGTAAAACAACTAACATGTACCTAACACATAGTAGGTGCTACATAAATGCTTATTGCCTTCCCCTCTAGCATATTATATGTTATGTTATAATGAACTATCTCTGGGAAAACTTCCCTGGTGAAGAAGGCAGTATAATGCAATGGAAAGAGTACTGGACTTGGAAGCACAGGACATGGGTTAAATTTCTGGCTTTCCTGCTGCCTACCTGTGCGATTTAGGGGATTACTTCCCTCTATAGGCTTAGTTCTCTCATCTACAAAATGAGGGAATTGGATGAGGTGACCTCTAAGGTCCTTTCCAGATCTAAATCTATATTCCTATGACTTAGCTCAGGTGTGGAGGGTCAGAGACTTAGCTCTCAGGTCAAATTTGCAGGATATATTATAATCATTACTACTCAGATAGCTTTTAAAATGTACTCAGTGTCCTGACTCTGGAGCAGCCCAGAGTCTAACTCTGGGACCACATGAAACACCCAGGAGGATGTAGAAATGGCACTCAAGGTCATGACTGTCTTACTTAGAGGACCACCTACTACAACACTGAGAGACAAAAGGATGAACTCGCGGTGGCCGTAAATGAGTCACTGAAAGCTTCTCAGAAGTTTCCTTGCCATCTACTCACCACCTCTGAGACTCCTGTCAGTGAGGTATGGCAGCCCTGAAGGTAGTGTGTAATGCTGACTTAAATACCCACTTTCTCCAGGTATGATGTATACTACAGATGTGTGCATATATGCATACATGCATGTGTGTATGTGTCTACATAGACACATGTGTATACATATAAGTATATACATATGTACATGTGCACACTTGTATGTGCTCATACATGCACATCTATAATACACACATGTATACATATATATGTTGTCTAGCTTCTCCTCTGCCTGTTACTAACATGACAGGATATGATAAAACTGGGTTCCAGATTTCCATGGGAATGGGAGGATTATTCTGTCTACTCAGGTCTCTTTCATTTTATTTTTCCTTCATTTTATTTTGCCTTTTAAATGTTTTATTACTGCATTTTTAACACTGATAACAAAATAATTTTATCTACCCCTCCCCACTGAACTGCCTCTTGCAACAAAGAAACACTTAAGCAAAACCAACTGTCAAGACATCCACACTAGACGGTATATGCAACATTCCACATCTGTGGTTCCCCACTTTTCTCTCAAGAGGAAGGAAATATATTTCATCATTTGTCTTAGAATCAAGATCAGTCATGATAACTCACTATTCAGCTGCCTTTTTCTGTTGTTTTAATTTAAATGATGACAGTCTTTTTGAACACAGCTAGGTCTGATTAGTGCAAATTATGAAACCCTTGAAGCAGTTGCATGTACTTGAATTTGCCCTATTCAAGGTTATAATTGCATAAAATATGGCCATTGGTTCCATATCAATGGACCATACCATACTACCAATATGTAGTATGAATTCGAATGATGGACCACTCCAGGGGACTTGTTATTCACACTAATTGGGACCTAACTATAGTTCTTTTGGGTTTCTTCATTGATCCGTACAAATCTCCCATTTCCCAGAATTTCTCACACTCTTCATTTTTGCACAGTGCAGCAGCATTCCTTCAAGTTCATAGACCACAATTTGTTCAGTCACTTTCCAATTGATGGGTATCAACCTTGTTTCTGGTTTTTGTTTTGTTTTATTTTCTGCCACAAAAGGTCCCCTTCTGCTCTTGATAACATCCCTGTGGGCATCCATCCTATTTAAAGAGTTGAGGCATTTCTGAATTCTACTATGGAGCTTCTGTTGCCACCAGAAGACTCTTTATCTCTCTCATGACCCTGTGCCCCCTGCCCTGCCACCTGCCCTTTACCATACACAAGCTCAAAGTGAATTTGAACAATAATGTATTAGGGAAGGGGGAAATTATATAATGACATGTGGAAGTAGACAAACTTACAAAGCTTGTGCTGCAGAGATCAAGAAAAGAGTTCCGAGTCAGACATTCTGCCTAGAAAACATCCCACTGATATTCTATCTCCTGCCTTTGTGCCAACGCCCATGTTATTCTCCACACCTGGAATGCTCTTCCTTCTCCCTTCCACCTCTTGGAACTCCCAGCTCCCTAAAAGACTCAGCTTTAGTAGCCCCATTTTCAAGATGCCTTTCCCCATATCTCTCCGTTGTTCATGGCTCATTCTCTCAACACTGCATTAAAATTTTTTTTATTTGTGAATAGTCTGTAACATCTCAGTAGCATGCAAGCTTTTTGACTGGATGAATTATTTCAACTTTATCTTTGTATCCCTAGAGCCAGCACAGTGCCTGGGACATAGGAAGTGCTTAATGAATTAGTGAATGACTTGTTGATTGACATTCCCTTAACTGACCAACGAACTAACCTATTCCAGACTCTAAACCAAGGTAAACATCAACCTTCTTTCCCATCTGGAAGGGCATGCATCTGATGTGACAGTCATTTTTGTTGGGGAGTAACACTGAGTATCTCAAGACTCTTTGGCTGTGCTCCAATCCAATTCCCTCTCTTCCTCTGAGGAAATTTTTCCCCCAAGGAAGTTTTATATTGCTGCTGTTTAGTCTGCTCTGCCTGTGGTGAAATACCAGGGTCTATGGATTGTGTTCCCTTTGTCCCAAATATTTCAATTCATCAGCATGGGTCAGGATACAAATTATTTACATATTAGGTTATATCAGTATTTAGCCAGTTCATATAGGAGACATCATTATTTTTATGCAAAGTAATCAAAATTTTCTCCCAAAGTTGTCCCAAAATTTCCTATACAAGTTTTGAGTGTATTATGTTGATATATCAAGAACTTACTATTTCATTAGTCTTACCCTCTTGCCTGAGGCTCAGAGAGTGACTTGTCCAAGTGACTTTCCCAAGAATATATGACTAATAAATGTCTGAGATTAAAACTCAGGGCATCTTACTCTAAACTCAATGCTCTTTATAGCATGTTAGCTCTCTTCCTCTTTGAATCTATGGTGTAATGGAAAGCCAACTGCTCTTGGATACAGAAGACATGAGTTTAAATTCCAGCTCCAAAACTTCCAAGCTACCTTACTATTGGCAAGTCACATAGCTTCAGTCTCTTCAGCTATAAAATTGGGATAACTCTTGTGTTATTATCTCACAGGATAAGTATAAGGAAAGCATTTTATATGAATTCTTAATGAACTTTGTAAATATACCCTATTATCTTGTGAAGAAGAAAGAGAAATGACATAGAACTTGTAGATGTGAGGTTCAAGAGATACAGAAGGAGATGATATAGAATAAATAAAACCATTTTACCCACTAAGGGTAACAAACATATAGAATAAACTTGGAAGGAAGAAATTGCAGCTGCAGGAGCTTGGTAATACCTTATGATGATGGCAATCAGGAGCTCTAAGGGAGGCTGATTTGGTAAAAAGCTACAGAAGAGCTCTGATTGATCTTCCTCTCTGCCGTTTCATTTCTGGCCCAGATGACATGTTCAAACAACAACAACGACATGAGAATATTATGAATACCAATCCCAAAATATTATTGAAATTCCAACAAATAAACTAAATTGGAACCAGAGAAGTATCACAGAGAGAAATATTGCCCATAGTTGCCCAGATATGACATTTGGAATAAGAGTAATAATCTATAAAGAACTTAAGAATATTTTAATGAATGTTGCTCTATCAAATATTCGTAATCTTCCAACTGCATGAAATGAAAAGCTTTTGAAATATAGAGACTTAGCCGAAGAAATCAAAACCATATGGGTGCAGGTTAAGGAACATAGCATATTCCAATCTGGGGATGGAGTTGTCTGAAAGAAATTTTTTAAGAACCTGAATGAAAAAAGTTTGCACCCTACTTTTAGAACTTTTATTATAAAAAGCAGTTGTTTTGTACACTTATGTAATAATTTGCAGGTCATTAAATTTAAACAAATCATAGGAGGTAGTGATTTTGTCCAGAATTGTTTCTATCTGTACTCCTCCAATGGGAAAGATTAGAATGTAATCATCATCCTTTTGGTTTGGTTTTGTGATTTCTTGGTTTCTCAGAAAGTTATTAGCCTCCATCTGTTCCATTCTAATTTTGAAAGAACAATTTTCTTCAGTGAGCTTTTGAACCTCCTTTCCCATTTGGCTAATTCTGCTTTTTATGTTTATTTTTTTTCAGCTTTAAAAAGTTCTTTTTAATTTATTTTCATTACCAGTGGTTTTTATTTTTATTTTACTCTTATTTTCCTTTTGCAATTAATAAATTTATTTATTTAACTTTTTACATTAATTTTCACAAAATTTTGGGTTCCAAATTTTCTCCCCATTTGTCCCCTCCCCCCACCCCAATACACCAAGCATTCTAATTGCCCCTATCACCAATCTGCCCTCTCTTCTATCCTCCCTCCCTTCCCTTGACCCCATCTTCTCTTTTGTCCCGTAGGGCCAGATGACTCTCTATTCCCCATTAACTGTATTTCTTATTTCCTAGTAGCAAGAACAATACTCAACAGTTGTTCCTAAAACTTTGAGTTCCAACTTCTCCCCATCCCTCCCTCCCCACCCATTCCCTTTGGGAAGGCAGGCAATTCAATATAGGCCATATCTGTGTAGTTTGGCAAATGACTTCCATAATAGTCATGTTGTATAAGACTAACTATATTTCCCTCCATCCTATCCTGTCCCTCATTTCTTCTATTCTCTCTTTTGATCCTGACCCTCCTCGAGTATTGATTTCAAATTACTTCCTCCTCCCATTGCCTTCCCTTCCATCATCCCCCCCACCCTGCTTATCCCTTTCTCCCCCACTTTCCTGTATTGTAAGATAGGTTTTCATACCAAAATGAGTGTGCATTTTATTCCTTCCTCGAATGTGATGAGAGTAAACTTCATGTTTTTCTCTCAGCTCTCCTCTTTTTCCCTCCATGAAAAAGTCTCCTGCCTGCCTCTTCTATGACAGATATTTTGCTTCATTCCATTTCTCCCTCTCTCCTCCCAATACATTTCTCTCACCATTTACCTTCATTTTTTTAAGATATGATCTCATCCTATTCAATTCACTCTGTGTTCTCCGTCTCTGTGTGTGTGCCTGTGTGTGTGCATGTGTGTGTGTGTGTGTGTGTGTGTATGTGTGTGTAATCCCACCAACTACCCAGATACTGAAAAGTTTCAAGGGTTACAAATATTGTCTTTCCATGTAGGAATGTAAACAGTTCACCTTTGGTAAGTCCCTTATGACTTTTCTTTGCTGTTTACTTTTTCATGCTTTTTCTCATTCTTGTGTTTGAAAGTCAAATTTTCTTTTCAGCTCTGGTCTTTTCATCAAGAATGCTTGAAAGTCCTCTGTTTCATTGAAAGACCATATTTTCTCCTGAAGTATTATACTCAGTTTTGCTGGGTAGGTGATTCTTGGTTTGAGTCCTAGTTCCCTTGACTTCTGGAATATCCTATTCCATGCCCTTCTATCCCTTAATGTAGAAGCTGCTAGATCTTGTGTTATCCTGATTGCATTTCCATGATACTGGAATTGTTTCTTTCTAGCTGTTTGTAATATTTTCTCCTTGACCTGGGAATTTTGGAATTTGGCCACAATGTTCCTAGGAGTTTCTCTTTTTGGATCTCTTTCAGGCGGTGATTGGTGTCATTGCTTTGAGGTAGTCCCATAATTTTTAAATTGTCTCTCCTGGATCTGTTTTCCAGGTCAGTTGTTTTTCCAATGAGATATTTCACATTCTCTTCCATTTTTTCATTCTTTTGGCTTTGTTTTGTGATTTCTTGGTTTGTCCTAAAGTCATTAGCCTCTATCTGTTCCATTCTAATTTTGAAAGAACTATTTTCTTCAGTGAGCTTTTGAACCTCCTTTTCCATTTGGCTAATTCTGCTTTTGAAAGCATTCTTCTCCTCATTGGCTTTTTGAACCTCTTTTGCCCATTGAGTTAGCCTATTTTTCAAGGTGTTATTTTCTTCAGCATTTTTTGGGGTCTCCTTTAGCAAGGTGTTGACCTGCTTTTCATGCTTTTCTTGCATCTCATTTCTCTTCCCAGTTTTTTCTCCACCTCTCTCACTTGATTTTCAAAATCCTTTTTTGAGCTCTTCCATGGCCTGAGGCCATTGAATATTTATTTTGGATGTTTGGGATACAGAAGCCTTGACTTCTATGTCTTTCCCTGAAGGTAAGCATTGTTCTTCCTCATCAGAAAGGAAAGGAGGAAATATCTGTTCTCCAAGAAAATAACCTTGTATGGTCTTATTTTTTTTCCCTTTTCTGGGCATTTTCCCAGCCAGTTACTTGACTTCTGAGATTCCTCTCCACCCCCACCTAGATCTGCCCAGCTAGTGCTTGGGGTCTGAGATTCAAATGCTGCTTCCCAGCCTCAGGGCTTTCAGCAGGGGCAGGGCTGCTATTCAGTGTGAGATTAAGTTCAAGTGCTCAAGTTGGGGCAGGGCCTCCACATAGGGCTCAGTTCCCTCAGGGGGTTTATGTGGAGACCTTCAACAATGGATCCGAACCCCTGCTTGCTTTGGGAGCTCCTGTCTGCTGCTGCCTCTGCTGCTGCTTCCTGAGGGGGCCTGAGTTATGGGGATACCCCGTTCCACTCTTGGCGAGCCAAACCGGCTCTCTCACTAACCTTTGGCTTCTGTAGGTGGATGGATCTGTGCGGCTGCTGGAGATTCCGTTCCTGAAGCCTGCTCGAATCTGGTCCTCTTGGTGCCGCATGGCCAAGACAGGCCTGGGCTCTTCTCCAGGTCCGGTGCATGATGGACCTTTGGTGTCGGTTTTTGAGGGTTCTCTGCAACAGAAATCTCCTCCACTCCGTTGTTGTGCGGCTTCCACTGCTCCAGAATTTGTTGGGAGTTCTTCTTTACAGGTATTTTATGGGCTGTCAGTTCGGAGCTAGCATATGTCAATCTTTCTACTCCACCATTTTGGCTTCTCCCCCACAATGTCATCATCATCCTCCATCATCATCATCATCATCACTATTAGTCATTATCATTATTATTAATGATAATAATGATAATTTTCCACTAAAGCCCTTGAATGCCTTATCAACGTGTGAAAGTGACCTTGGGTTTCTACAGGTAATGCCAGTGCACTGGGAGCTCTTGCTGGTCATACAAGGCTGAAGATGCTTGATGTTCTAAGCTACAATGGATCATATGAGGACAAGCCTACCTCAATAAACTCTAAGAGTCCCATTACCAGAAGCTACTAGGTCAGTAAGTGATACATTTTTTTTGTCACAGCAATTCATTAAACTCTTTTTAGTTTAGAGCCCCCAGCAATGTACCTTTCATCTCAACTACATGTAGGTTCAGGGTATTCTATCTGAATTCATAACTCTGGGATTTTACTAATGTATCTATATCAGACCAAGCCAGATGACATAGAAATTCAAAGCAAAGATGCTTAAAGAAACAATGCAAGGCATTAACAAGGAATTGGACCCATTATTAAAGTTCTTAGAAACCATTCTCAAATGGCTATAACCCCCAAGGACCTCTTAGGAATGCTGGTTGATTACCAATAAATTCCTATCTCCCCAACATAGAGAAAGAGGGCTGAGTTGGTTATTCATAAAAAGGTAGTGGGGAAACATGTTACAGTCTCAGTTTTGGAAGCAATGGTTTCTTAGAAGGTCATTAGAGAGTATGATAGAGATTACAATTGGTGCAGCAGTTGCAATGGACTTCTCTCAGTGCTGCAATCTAAGATGCACTGACCTCTCTCAGAGTAGTCATCTGGGATGTGCTGAATTCTCTTGGTGTTTCAATCACTTCTGCTGGTTATGCTAGCTCTGGCATGGTCTGCGTATTATATAACTTTCCCTTATATCTCTTGTTCTAGTTTGTTTCACATATCTTTGTACCTTTTTACATAGCATTGAGACAATGAGTGTTTACTAGGTGATTCCACCATATAGCACAGCTCACACTTGGGCTTCTGGGAGATGTGATCCAAAGAGAATTTTCACCAATAAATTAAGGTTCTCTTTGATGAATGCATTGGGGGAACTTGGGAGTCTTTGTATAGACAACTTGCCCCTCCCTCCTCTCCTTCTCAATATCAGTACATGTCTACTAAAGAAATGGAGTAGTTTTGATCTGTATTAGTAGAGACAACATTCATACTGACAAAACTCCAGATTGTTGAGGCACAGAGCCACTAATAGTTTCATGGTTCTTTATATACATGATCTCAAGCCTGGCTGTCTCTTCTACCATCTTGCCTCTCTTTCAGCCTTTTGTTTGGGTTATCAGTAGTATTCAAATGCTGGAACAAAGGTCATCATCAAAACCACAATCCTTGGTCACATAGCAGAATCCCAGGCTATAGAAGGAAGTGCAGCTAGAAGGGAAAGAACACAAGGTATAATTTAATTTTTTATTACACTCACATTAATCTACTCTGAACAATAAAAGATATTGTGTCATCCCACTGTATAACAATATGTGCTAAAACCAAGTACATTATTATCATCTGTTAAGATAAAATGGAGGAATAGTGTCACATTTACTGTCATTAATTTTTACCTATACATTGGGGTAAGCCTTAAAAGAGGGTAGAGGAGAATTCATCCAACCCATGCTCACAATATCCTGCTGCCAGGCTTCCTCAGAATGTTTAATATGATCCAAGTCAAGTTAAAGAGATGTGTGTGTGTGTGTGTGTGTGTGTGTGTGTATACAAAGAAGAGAGACACAGAGACAGAGAAACATCATTTTCTTTTTTTCTTTTTTATTTTTTTTTTATTTTTAACATAATATAAATTTATTTATTTATTTAACTTTTTACATTGATTTTCACAAAATTTTGGGTTCCAAATTTTCTCCCTTTTATCCCCTCCCCCCACCCCAATACACTGAGCATTCTAATTTCCCCTATCATCAATCTGCCCTATCTTCTATCATCCCTCCCTTCTCTTGTCCCCATCTTCTCTTTTGTCCTGTAGGGCCAGATGACTTTCTATTCCCCATTAACTGTATTTCTTATTTCCTAGTAGCAAGAACAATACTCAACAGTTGTTCCTAAAACTTTGAGTTCCAACTTCTCCCCATCCCTCCCTCCCCACCCATTCCCTTTAGGAAGGCAGGCAATTCAATATAGGCCATATCTGTGTGGTTTTGCAAATGACTTCAATAACAGTCGTGTTGTGTAAGGCTAATTGTATTTCCCTCCATCCTATCCTGTCCCCATTGTTTCTATTATATCTTTTGATCCTGTCCCTCCCTGAGTGTTGACTTCAAATTGCTCCCTCCTCCTATTGCCCTCCCTTCCATCATCCCCCCCCACCCTGCTTATCTCCTCCCCCACTATCCTGTATTGTAAGATAGGTTTTCATACCAAAATGAGTGTGCATTTTATTCCTTCCTTTAGTCGAATGTGATGAGGGTAAACTTCTTGTTTTTTTCTCAGCTCTCCTCTTTTTCCCTCCACTAAAAAGTCTCCTGCTTGCCTCTTAAATGACATATAATTTACCCCATTCCATTTCATCCTCTCTCCTCCCACTACATTTCTCTCTCACCATTTACCTTAATTTCTTTTAAGATATGGTCCCATCCTATTCAATTCACTCTGTGCTCTCTGTCTCTGTATGTGTGTGCATGTGTGTATGTGTGTGTGCGTGCACGCATGTACATGTGTGTGTGTGTATGTGTGTGTGTAATCCCACCAACTACCCAGATACTGAAAAGTTTTAAGAGTTACAAATATTGTCTTTCCATGTAGGAATGTAAACAGTTCACCTTTGGTAAGTCCTTTATGACTTCTCTTTGCTGTTTACTTTTTCATGCCTCTTCTCATTCTTGTGTTTGAAAGTCAAATTTTCTTTTCAGCTTTGGTCTTTTCATCAAGAATGCTTGAAAGTCCTCTGTTTCATTAAAAGACCATATTTTCCCCTGAAGTATTATACTCAGTTTTGCTGGGTAGGTGATTCTTGGTTTGAGTCCTAGTTCCTTTGACTTCTGGAATATCCTGTTCCATGCCCTTCTATCCCTTAATGTAGAAGCTGCT